>VZRX01012702.1:115488-172017 GCA_013398075.1 Notiomystis cincta
TATATGCTTATGTATAGAACTATAATAAATTCATGGCTTGGCTTTGAATACTGGCTGGTTTGAGTCCTCAGATAAAAATATTTTGGAGAACACCCTACTGTTGCCTCAGAATTTGGTCGTACCAGTGATTATCAAAGAAGACATCTCAAAGGAGATTTCAGAGCCAACCCACAAAGCTAAATATAGAACATCATGCTCATTCTATTTTTGCATTTTTCTTTCACTGTTTTTAGTACTCTGTAAGACAGTTTCTTAGCTGTCTCTTTCATAATATAATACTACATCCAGTAATTCTCCTTTCTTGTTTTATTGTAAGATCATAAGATTTAATTGCTTAAGAAAGGAATTATTTTATTGTGTCATTTGTAGTTGCAACTTTAAGAAAAAATGCTTACTACCAATTAAAAAATTGAACATATGTTTCCCATTTTAAGACAAAAAAGTTCTAAGGAAGAAAAAAGTTTTTCACCAGCCAGTGGGAACAAAACATAAATTTTCCTCAGTCAGTTTTGGCCTATTGCTAGATTGATTTGCTGTAACTTGGGTATCCAAAGGCAGCTGTAACTCCATTTTTTCTTTATACCCAATAAAGAGCAAAAGGCACCTTCTCAGAGTAATTTAGCTCAGCCTAATTGCCTAAGATAAGTCAGATGTATCACTTTCTGTTACACACTGTTTGTTTGCCTTGCCTTGATATACCTGTGCATGTCTTAAGATGAAACTTAGATAGCTGGAATGTACCTGTCACTAAGAAGACATGACTGCAACCCATCCTTCAATTGTTACATTAGTTTATTTTCCAAATATGGAAGCTTTGGGTTAATTTGATATTTGAAAATATTTTTTCTTTCTTTACTTTTTTTTTGGGGGGGGAACTCACAAAGAAAGTCTGCTTCAAATTCTGTTTGTGCTCTCAATGTACTTGAAGATCATTTTATGAAAACATAGAACTGAATGACAATATCCATGGTAAGAGATCATGTAGTCAGAGAATGTTCTTTATGTAATACTTCACATTTGAAAAATAAGTGAGAAGTTCATCAGTTGAAAAACAGAGCTTCCCTTTAATATTTATGTCTAAATACTGAAATTATTTTTTTTTAAGGCTGACAAGGAGTCACATGGAAAAGATGAGGGTTAATGGGTACAATTTACTCTGGGGATATTCCAATTAGACACAAAATGGTAATTTTTCAAAATGAGAAAAATTAGCTTTGGAAACACCCCAGGGAAGTGATGGATTCCCCAGTATTGTACATTTAAGATTCAGTTGGACAGGATGCTGGACCATTTTGTCTAGACTGGCATTTTACCTAAAAAGGGTGGACCTGATGATCCTTGAGGTCCCCTTCCGACCTGGTATTCTTTGATTCTGTGACATATTAAGATATAATAACATGGTTCTTCATTATTTTGTGAAATGTCTATAATTAGGATGTTGAGCCCTTTGCTAAGAATGACTACAAGATATGTAGGACATGCTTCCTTATTTTCCTGAACACTGTTTGGGGTGTTTTGTAATCTGAGGTCAAAAAGGTTAGTAATATCTAAAACTGTATATAGAGTTTCCCTACTAAAAGGAAGGCAAAAGTCAAACCTTTGATCTGTAGGCTTTTCTTATGAAAGAAGTTAAAAAAATAGTTGTACATACCATCAACACAATTATATAGGTAAGAATAAACAAGAACTTTATCTTGTCTCTAATCTACTTGCAAGTAAAGCTGGGAGATAAATTGGGCACTGCTGACAAGTATCCATCTGTGAATATACCAGGTTCATAGTTTAAAGAACACACACTGAATTCTTCCATATTTTTATACACATTTCTTGAATACATTTTTTCAAACATAACTACTTAATGCTCTATTCTGAACATGACATGAATGATACATAAAATTATGTGGGAGAAATCTGGTTTTGTCTCCAATATTAAGTCAAACACTGCTGGTTTAGGAATGTAACAACGAAACATAATTGCTAGGTTTGGGTTTTTTGCAATAAAGAATCTCATTTTTCAAACAAACAAATCTTTCTCTGAGCTTTCTTAAATAGGATATAGAATGTACTTTTGCAAATTTTCCTTCATTTATATTATAGATGATGTTAAGAATATAATTGATATTTGACCTATCATTTCTGCGATCAAAAAGAAAAAAAAAACTCAAAAATCTGGTTCTTTTAATTTCATTCTTTATGTAGTCTTGATTTTAATGAGATGATTTCTTAAGTGAACATAGACCTTAGGCCTTTAATGCAAAGTCATTTGTGAAGGAAGCAGGCATAGTAAGTGTGACCTGCTAACCCAGTAGTGAGAAAATATTAGCTAACAATTTTATTTCAGGTAGTGGCAAGAGAGTGGTTTAAGACTTCAGTATCAAAGCTGGTAATGTTTATAACCTTAAAATTCATTGTGTTGTACTTGGCTATCATTTATACAACGGTACATAGAGAGACGTACCTTAGAATATGTTCAGTTGTGTACTGTATTTCCTGGAGCTTTGAAATGCAAGTGTCAATCCTTGCAGCAAAAGGAGTAAGTAATTTAAGGGCTCTTAAACCTTACAAACATTGGCTGAGATTGCACTTGCCAACATAGCTCTTAGAGGAAGTCCTGAGTTGATTATCAAAATCCACTCTGCTTTCCACTGCTGCATCACTGAAGGTCTTTTCCTAAGAAATGAAAGACAGTGAATATCAGATAGATACAACTGGAATTCTTAGAAATGGAAATACAGTATTTAGGACTTGGTCTTAGCAGAACATGAAGAACAGAGTTTTTCTTGAAATATTTCCATGTGATGGAGAGGTTTGATCTAATTTGTATTTTTTTCTAGCAATCTTTAACTATGGCAGATTGTTAATGTATTCTGAAAAAATTGCATCGATATTCACCCTGATTTAAAGTTTGATTTAGTGTTGATTGCTTCATTTCTACACTCACAGAGTCATAATGTATATTTGGTATTTTTGGTTATGATGTAATTTTTATTCATGGATGTAGGGTTTGGGATATTATGACAGTGATTTGCCTGCACTTTTCATTATATTATTTTTATTTGCAACTAGTGTTCCCTATTCCCATTTTTGAGATCAAATTCCATAGCAATGACCTCAATTGCATTAGTTTGGTAAGATATTTTATTTCAACATAGCATCTGGTTTATCACCAGAGTAATTTCCCTGTGTGCTGGTTAAGCTTCATCAGTTTTTAAGCTGGAACCAGTGAGAGATTGGAAGATAGCAATTATTCTTACAGTACTTTTGCTAATTTAAATTTGTTTTAAAGCAAGTGATGAAAAATCTTTGATAAAAATTTGTGTACAGATGCACACATGATTTGTGTCCTTTCACAAGAATTGTATAAATCTGGAAATAATATTTGTTATGCCAAAGCCTTTCTTAGAATACAAATATAGTATCCTGAGAACTGTGCAAAGAACTTTTAAATGTTCAGTAATTCCAGTACTTCTGTCCAATACATATTTATAGGTAAAAAATAAACTGCAATTTTATTCAGAAAATAGAAATAGTTGATGAGAGGAAAAGTGGTATGAGAGAGTTAGTTTATTTGCCTGAGAAAATCAGGATATCAATCATTAATTTGCTTACCTGAGTCCTGTGCTAAGAAGATTCTTACGCTCTGAATTTGAATACTGGTTACTTTTATGTCCACTAAGTGCTATGAGAAATGCCAAGAGGTCAATCCCAACATCCAAAAATCTTAAATTTAGATAGTTGTAGCTCAGGTAACTGAGACAACTTTTGTTACAAATCAAAGTGTGGTTTGATAGGGTTTTTTGGTTTTATTACTTTTTAAAATTTTAGTAATATTTATTTGCTTTTGCAAGCATTGTAGCAATATTGGTTTCTGTAGGATGTTAGTGGATGTAAGTTGGTCATACATTATGATTAACATGCTTTTCAGTGGCATTGATTGATTTTGTTTAACACAGACACTCAGGATCTACAAGGAAGCCACATTAGCTTCAATCAATAATTCCCTGCACTTCTCATTATCACTAGGAGTCTATAGGGAGGTGTAAGGGTCAGAACTGATCATTAATAGAATCCTAGGTCATGCACTTCAAACAAAACTGCTTAATAACTGGAGAGCTTCATCATTCTAAAGAATCTTATACATATTGCAGGGAGCAAAAAAAAAAAAAAAAGAAAAGAGAACTATAATTATTTTCAGAAATGAGAATTTCTGCTTTTGCATTTAGAATATTTAATGTGCTTGTTATTGTAATATTTATGTTATTTTATCATTATTTTATTGCAGATATTTTAAATCTTCCTTCACTATAATTACTATGCATTTTACTTTGTTACATTTGAGAAATGTCTCTTTAAAACAAGCAAAACCAAAGGGAAAACTAGTATGGATATCAAACTTAGTTTTCAACATGGCTTGAAGAAATAATAATTCTTTTCTTTCTTTCCTTGTTCTAACTCCCACATATACAGTCACAAATGCATCTGTACTTACAGATGCACCAGAGCTTGTACAAGGCTTTCTTTTCTTTCAACTACTACAATTCCATCAGAACTGCAGATTTTCCTAGTTACTGTTATGGAAGTAAATGTTTTCTGTTACTCATGAGCTTCCTTTTCCTATGCATGGTACAGACACATTCTGACAACTTCCACCTTGACACATTCTGACAACTTCCACCTTGCAGGTCACTTTTCATTTGGGAACGCACGGGAAGTTTCATTCCAGTTGCTTTGCTTTCGGCTCCAAATAAGGACAGTATGTGACATTCCAAAGGAAGTTGAGTGAAATTTCTTGTCTAAATAATATCACAAACTTAGTAAAATCATGTAAACATGTTCACGTTGAATTCCTTTGTTCCCTTTGATCATGAATGTCAAGTGTCAGTTAGAGATTGAAGTGTTGCTGGGGAAGAAATGCCACTGTTCAACCCTAAGACAGAAAGTGAGCAATATAAAATTGAACACATCAGTAACTGTACTAACAATGGCAACAAAGATGGGTCTGTAAGAAATACAGGAAAGTAAGTTATGTTTCCTCTCTTGACTGAGAATCCATAAAAGGAATAACCAAACACATACATAAAGAGCAAGCAGCCAATGAAAAATTAAACCAAAACCCTGCTTAGGAAGTTAGCTCACAGATTGATAACTACCTAAAAGGAATACTTTAATGAAGAAGAGTAGGAAAGGACTTCACTATATTCTGAAATATTTGGTACCTAAACTCAAACAACTGAGGCCTCCCCTTGAGTACTGTGGCAGTTTTGGGTGCCTCAGTATAAGATGGACATCAGACTGTTACAGTGTGTCCAGAGGAGATAATGAAATGTCTCCAGGGCAAGACTTAATGGGAAGCAACTGAGGTCGCCTTGTTTGTTCAGTTTGGAGAAGTCTGAGGGATGACCTCATCTCAGTCCACAACTTCATCAAGATGGGCATCAGAGGGGCAGATCCTGTGTCTTTGGTGACTAGTGTTAGGACCCAGGGAAACGGAATTAAGCAGCATCAAGGGACGGTCAGATTGGACATCTGGAAAAGGTTCTTCACTAAGAACGTGGCCAGACAATGAAACAGGTTTCTCTGGGAAATAGTCATAGCACCAAGCTGGTTAGAGTTTAAGTAGCATTTGGACAACACTCTCGGTCATATGGTTTTCTCTTGGTTAGTCCTGAGAGGAGCAAGGATTCGGACTTGATGATCCTTACGGGTCCCTTCCCTCTTGAGTTATTCAGTAATTTATGATTCGATGACTGGATCTGGCATAAAGATGAAGACCAGGATTTTGCATAATATTAGTCTTTTCTACAGAAGAGTTCATTGTTTAGCAGTCAAGTAGCAGGGAGTGAGTACTGATTACAGCTTAAAAGTTGGGCACAGTATAGGTTTGTGGTAAGGGAAATAATGCCAGGATAAGAGTAAATAAAATATAATTGAAAATAAAATACTTCTTGTACCTATAACAAAGACCTGGAAATACTTTCCACTTACAAGCATCCTATTTGAGGTTAAACTTGGCATCAATATACTATTTCAAGTCAAGAGATGGCTGCCTTTCTAAATTATAAGGCAGGGAAATATTTAGAAAAGCAGAATTATTTATGTGATTTGGAAGGTGGCCAGGAACCAGGGGTTAGCACTGATACTGTGCAAAGAGTGCTGAGAGAACTTTAATTGCCTCTAATGCTTAGTGCCTTGCTTTCACATTTCATCTGAAAGACAACACCTTCAGCCTCCTGGTGTTTGATTGGATGCATTAGTTCATCAATGCTAACAGCTTCGTTTCCTTTACTTCCTTGACATTCCTATGCAGTCATCCATGTAGTCTAATCCTCTTTCATCTATGTGCTCTGATGGCAGTTTCAGCACAGAAAAATGGTTAGAGGTTATGTGACATTAGATTGTGGAACAATTTTCTGAGGAAGTGAGTAGAAGCCTAATTACTACAGACATTCTAAATTGAACTGGACAAAATAACTAGAGAACATATTATGCATTAGCATAAGCATGCACTGAATCACTGGGTAGAGTTTTCTTGATATCCTGCAGCAGGACACTATCAACAGCCACAGCAGTCTGATTGCAGTCTGATTCATTACCTAACTTCAGGCAATAGGTCAACGTGACATTCCTAAATTCAGGAGTTTGGTCACTGTAAGCTCCCTCTGCATCTCCCTCTGCAGACAGAGGGCTGCAATGAGCATTTCAGAGATCACTTAGTGTCAATATCAGAATCGCTTCTGAAAGCTTGTCTCTTTTCCTTTTATGACATTAAAGAGAGCATAGGATGACTAGCAGATAGGTTTTCTGCTTGAATGTAACGTGTGTAAACGTTTCAGGCCATCAGCTTCTCAGATTGCTTTCTGGAAAAGCCACTGTCTTCACTTATTAGTGGCAGTTTAAAGAAAAATGTAACATGTTTATATTACCCCCTGTGGTTGTCGTCCTATCTTCCAGTTATCCCCAGAAGAGTGGGAAAAGAGAAACTTTCAAAATTATTCATGTGTGAAGGTGGGCTTCTGTCAGGGCAACACGTTTGTCTCCAGTAAGTGTAAAAGAATATAGAGAGAAGAACCTTTGTAAACACCCCTGCCATCAATAGGTGACACATAACTATAGCTAAATGATATTTCAGGCACTATGTGAAAGTAGCATGGTCAAGGAATATTCACACACACACACACATTCCCACCAGTAATCCCATTAAGCACAGAGAACTACAAACAAAAAAAAAGTATTTCATAAAAGTGAATCAAGAAAGGCTGTAACGTGGTTAGAAATGGCATTTTAAAGCTATATATCACTTTATTTTTAACTTACCTTAGTTTTAATATCTGTGATGATAGATGATGTGTCAGAAGGGTCCTAGAAAATGTTAAAATTGATTGCTAAATTAGTGACAACATTAATAGCACCAGTATACCCAGCACCTGGAACAGAGTAGTTAGTGCTAGGCATTTTTGCATGTCTCCTTCAGAATAGTCTGCACTATAAGTGCTGATTCAGGGAAAATATCTTTTTTGAAGGCAGAACCTTAGAAAGCTGCTTTTTTATGGTAATACAAAGGAGTTGTGCTTCCCCTGCATGGGATGAGGTCATATTGGAGGAAGAAAAAATTATTTGTGTCATAAAAACTGGCATTTTCATATCAGAAATAAACTTCATTATGCCTTTATTTTTTATTTCTCTAACTTATTTTGCTTATGTTTTGCTGGTGTGTTATTTTTACAGTATCACAGACATGCAAGGTACTTCATAAGCCAGTTTTGCACAGTGCCAGACTAAAATCCCTCGCAGCCTAATGATAGACCAAGTCCTTGGTTGTACAGGATGCAAGGCAATAAGTATATGTAGCTGCTTCTTTTTGTTAATTATTCAGATTCCAGGAAGTAGGGTAAGGAGGAAAGCCCTCACAGTTTCTTTGTACTCTCAGATGAGGTGGAAGTGGAAAAGTAGAATTTCCATCCACTTGTTTCAGAGTATGTCTTTTGAGAGTTTCAGAGGTTCCTCTAGTATCCTTCCTAGAAGGGCATACACAGAGAACTTCCACCCATGCTCATCCCTTTTGAGAGGGCAAGGTTCAGCCCCAACTGAATATGAAGAAAGATGTATCAGTCTAGACTGTGCATCACAAAGGGGAAGTAAAGTCTTATTTGGGATAGAAAAAAAAAAAAAAAAGTGTTTCAGATGAAGAATAGAACTGATTTGGAGTCTGATATTTTTAAAGAAGAAAAGGTCTATGAATTGGGTTTTTTTCAGTTGTACTCGAATGTTTGGGTGCACTGACTAGGAGCGGCATTGCAATAACAACAGCTAATGGAAATAATCACCTGTTTTCTCTCCAATTATATCATGTAACAGTCTATAAAATTGGAAGACTTAGTCCTCCTGACCTTGAGAATCATTTTCTTTTAAAATATATTTTTAAAGCTTACTGTCTGGGGTATATGTATTACAGATTAAAATAATTTAAGAACAGGCTTTCTTTGGTAGGATAGATGTCTTCTGCACAAAGCAGCAAGCATATTTTACATTTCAGGCTTCAGCTTTGCATGCATTACTGAATTTTTAATTTTGTTAAGCATAAAACATTGAGGGCTTGCTAAGAATATTGACGAATTCTGAGCAGCTTTTTAAAAGTAAGTAGTTACCCTAGACTCTGTATTGACATTCTTGCTTTAACAGCCTTAAGTCAGAATTTTGATGTCAGTTTTGGAAGTCTAATCATTATATATAAGTGTAAAACCAAGGGAAATGCCAGCCTTGAAACATGGAAAGGAAGGCTGCAGCGCTGAGTGTGGGTCCCAGCACAGCCCTGCCCAAAATATACATGAACCAGCTTCGGTGTCATCTGGTCACGTACACTGACACGTCCCCCTTCTGCTCCCTGTGTGTTGATGTGGGGCCATACCTGATGGGATCCCTCTAGAAGGGCCTGTTGCCTGTCTGAAGAGCATCAGCAATTTGTTCCCACCTGGAGTTTAATCTTCCTTCCAAAGACAAATCATGCTATCCACAAAGTGCCTGGAACCCAATTTTATTGTGATCTGACTTTGTGAAACTGGATCAGGAACAGATCATGTTTTAGCTAATAATATCAAGGGTTTCTCTGTGCATTTCATCTTAGAGAAGTTCAGAAACTCCCACGGATGTCTGTCTCTTTTAATCTGTATTTTTGTATAGATTCTATCTGAATCTTTATTTTCAAATGCAGGCAGCCTGCTTGGTAACTTCAATGTTAATGTTAGAAGCTCCTTGTTGAAGTGGTGGGCAGTAGGCAGATAAACTGCCTCACAGTCTTGGGGCTGGAGGACATTTGGGTTTAAAATAGCTCAGTAAGTCTTCACTGTTAAAAAATACTGCTGGGCTTTTAGTACCAGATTTCCTGAAGAGCAATTCTTAGACTCTTTATGCTAATGAACTGGGTTTTGCAATTTAGCATTTGTCACATGTCAGAAGTGAAAGTCTTGGTCTGTATGAATATTTTAAGTACCTGACCTCTGTTCATTTGAATTCACATCACACTTTAATTTTTGTGATTTCACCATCCTACACTAAAAAGTGCTGAGTTAGTGTTGTCTTCCTTTACCAGTGATATGAATGGCATTATCTGCATTTGTTGGTGTTAAGCCCTAGATGAATTTCTTAAAGGAGTTTCTTTTATACCCTGAGGCAGGGGCACAGGAAAATCATGACATTCTCAGGAGGTTACATGACAAACTTTAACTATCAAACTTTGGAAAATAAGGGTACTTTGGCAAATTTTAAAGCCAATATTCAATCAAAAGAAAGCACTTTGCATGGCATTGACTCAGAAACCTCTAACCCATCCAACTTTAAGTTACCCAGATTTTGAGAGGAAGGAATTAGGAGATGGGAGAGCAGGGTGGGAGTGACAGAGAAAGATTAATAATCACCGCTTGTATTCCAGAACAGTTATAGCCACTGTAAAATCCAAATGCTGGGCCTTGCCCATGTGTGCCTTTGTGCAACTGCATTCATCTGCTTTGGTCTCCTGGGGCCCTCCCCTCCAGGTGGGGGCTCCAGTGTGCCAGTGGCTGGCAGTCATTCTGGGCTGGGCAAGAGGCTCCAGGGGATGGGATGTGGAGCAGTGCCTGCTCCACTTTTCACAGAATTTGCCCTGCCACCTGTTCTTTAAGGCAACCTGAGTTTAAAGCTAATTTTGAACCTCTTTGCACAGTTTAGAACCCTTTGGTTAATGTAGCTGGAAACAAAATATATATACAGTGGCTGAATAAGGAGAGATAACAAGCAACTTATAAGAGTTGCATTAAAAACAGTCATAGACATTTTGAGAAATACAAAATCCCTTTATATTTATATTATTTTGTGTCATTGGAGTGAATAAATTAGAAGCTGAAAGGCCAAACCACAGAATTCTTCCCCAACATATAGTGCTTCTGCTCCAGTATTACTTTCCTGGTCAAGGATGACTTTGCAAGTACAAAACCCCCCCTGTTGTACAAAGTTACCTAGCAATTGTAATTGTCCTAAGCTGTTAATTATACCCATGAGAGTAGTTTCCAGGACAAGCCAGAGGACTCAAGTCAGGTTTAAACCAGTGTAAGATCTCATCCGTCTATTACAATGGCTAAACTAATTTATTATGAATTAAGTGGTGCCAGTTCTTTGTGTAGGGAATTCTAAAATGACATTGTGTTCAGAGTGCAAATAAAGATTATGGAAAGGTTTCTGTACTTGAAGTAGTTTTTGCTTCTCCTTCAAATGTTGATGACCATATCTGGAACATGAGCATGAGTCTAGATCCTATTATAGAATTAATAAAAAAGCCTACCCAGACAGAGAGACATGATTCTTATCTTGATATTCCTATAATTTAAGTTTCACATACTTTAACCTCTTAGTCAAATTAAGAATGCTATGGAAGCTAATTAACCTGTTTCCTTGAATTTGAATTTACCGGATCAGTACTCTTTTGGATAGCTAGATATGATAAAAAAATAATGGGATCAGTGCAGTGACAAGCTTCCCGTAAGAAAGAAATTTGAAGAAGATGTTCAGATTCATGTAAGAGTAATTTGAATTCTGAAGTTCTTTGTAGAAGTGTTTTCCCTTTTTTCTAGGTTTTTATATAACAATTGCTTAAAAAAAGTACTTTTCACTGTAACGTACTAATAATCTACTGCAGGCTTTTATTTGGAATAGAACGTTTTATATGAGAAAGACTTACTGCTTCTCAGTTTGCATTGGACTTTTTCTGGACTCTGAAATTTTAAGTTTTATTGTGGACTGTTAACATAAAATGTTTGTTGCATTTTTTTTGTTTTGCATTGAGTTTACCTATTAAAATAATGAAAAATAGCATTCCTGGGCCTTTGATCTTTGAATTCAGATCATAATATGATGAGATTTAGAGGTATGACATCCTGTTAGAGTGCTCCTGCTCGCTTCAATATTCAACCTAATTTTGGAGTATTCTTCAGAATTATGGAACTTCACTTAAATTTTGACTTGCACAATATTTAAGATTCAAATTTTCAATCACTATGAATACTGTGCCTACATATAGTATTTTCTCTGTATAACATGTTGCTTTTTATTTTTATTTTCCCATAACATAAAATATTGAGGTTTTCTTTACTGAAAAACAGTGGAATAAGATATTTGAATGCAAATGAAAAATAACAGAAAAGTTGTTTATGATAATACAAGATGCACAGGCTATCATTAGGAAAATTCATCAGAGTATATATAAATACACATGATAAAACTAAGAAAAAAAAGAGGCAAAGATTGAAATTAAAGCGGTATAAATTTCTTGTGATGTCTGTGAAAATGAGGTTTAAGAACATTATAAGACTATTAGTAAGCATGCTCAAATACATTAAAATATTGGATTATTAGCAGAATTTTTAAAATTTGGATTAAGACATTTATTTTTTCTTTTCCTAGATTGTACCCTTATGATGTAAAGCTGAATCCACTTGAATGGTTTTCAAAAGATTTTGCCAATTGAAAAAAATAATTATTCATGAGAATGGAAATGGGGTAGACACTCTTTTTCCTCTCCATACCCTCTCCCTCTCTTTTCCATATCCCTCTCATGCCCTGATTTGAACAGAAACGGCTTCCACTGAGTACTAGAGTACACTTTCTACAAAGTTATTTGTGTCCCAGATTTGTTGACTCTAAATACTGTATGATATCAGCTAGAAAATCAGCTATGGTCTTGGTGTTCAGCAATCTGCAGCCTTGATAGCCATCTGTGTCCATAATACTTTCATTAATAGGATGTGCTATCATCACACCAGAATTTCATTATGCTGCAGAGGCACAGCGGCTGAGTAAGGAGAGATAACCAGCAGCTTATAAGAGTTGCATTATAAACAGTCATAGACATTTTGAGAAAAAGAAGGAATAACTACCGCTGAAGGCCTTTCCTGTTTTCTGTAAGATTATCAGTAGCTAGTGCAACCAAATCTACCCAAGTATTTAATCACTGATCTCAGCAGAGCGGTACTGATATCTGTTTCAGGTATAGATTGCATTTTCTGGTAGACATTGAGTAGCAGACTTGTAGAAGTAATCACGAATAAAGATCTTTTCTGAAAATGGACTGTTGCTGCTGAATTCATCAACATAGAAAGAAAATAACACTTTCCATACCCTTACTGGAAAAAAAAAATTCTCTGAGATTGCTCATTAGCTTATATACACTGGTTTTCATATAGGCATTTTAGAAAGAACAGTGATATGTTCATAATTTAGTTTACCATTGTTATATTATTTCATCACCAAAAGCATATCACATCCTCTATAGCAAAATGAGACTAGGTTCATGTCAAAGGCTTTGACTTTTTAGATTAGTCCAAATTAGTAAGAGTAGAGAAAAATTTGATACGGTCTATAAAAGATGACTGGCATGATTCTTGTTATTGTTTCTCATGGCTGCCATGGTAGCGCACAAGAACAGTCACAGTCCTTTAATATACTGAACACTGTAGAAAGTCAAAATAATTGTTAATCTCCTTCCTGAAAAAATAAATTGAAATAAGATGGGGAAAGGGCCAAAAGGTACAAGAAAAAATATGAGACAAAAAATCTTCTTCCATGCTTGTTCCATTTTGTTATTTTCTCTACGGTGTAGAGGAATTAAGTTGTGCTGAGAGCTGGTAGAGCCAGATGAAAAGAATTTATGGTGGAAAGAGATTCTGAAGGAAGAGGTGTGAAAGGGATACAAGCATAGAAAAGACCCTGAGAAGTGTGGGTATGCAAACAAGCAGGCGTAAGAGAATGAAGAGTGCAGGGCCAGAGCAAGTCAATACAGAGTAGAGGAAGTCCTATCAGCATTTTAACAACATTTCTGAGTGTCCAAAAATATTTTCTTTTGCTGTTCATATATGTACTTATGTTACTTTTAGGATATTATCCTAGACTGTGTTTTTTTCATGATGTTTACTTTTTGGATTTTGCTTTGCTTTTGTTGGGTTTTGGTTTGTTGGTGTTTTTTTCTTTTTGTTTTGTTATTTTAGTAATGTTGTTGGCTGCTGGACTACTGGACTTACAAAAAGAAGCAGGAGTGTAAAAGAAAGGAAGAAGACGTAGAGGGATAAAGAGGATGAGGAGAGGGTGGAGTCAAGGACAAGAAGCTAAACACTGTGGCGTGGTTAAGTAAAATTAGAGGTTGGCTAATGAGGTGAATCAAAAGGCAATACAGAGGAACTAAATAATTGCAGTGGTAATAGCATGCCTTTCCAAGTGAGTAAAAGCTGTAATTAGCTCTGAATTTAGCTGAAATAAAAGAACAGGTATAGATTCACCTGAAGATAGAAACAGAAGCCCATTTTGTTCTCATATTTGTAGGGGATGGTAGAACCTGAACCAGGAAGGTGAAACAGGAGAAGTTAATATTCTTATATATCTCTGAATATACCTTTACTTTTGCATTCCCCTGAGCTCCTTTTTAATTTTTTAGTATAAGAAAAATATCGGGGTTTTTTTGCCAATAATGCATGCTTTAATCAGATGGATTAATTAAACTCCTAAAGGAAGACATTAGTGAATAGTTGAGTTAGTCATGTTGCTCGCTTCCTCAATCTTCGGCACTTTTCTCACAAAGCCATTAACAGATATTCATCAGTTATTCATCCTCTTAAGAAAAGAACTTGGAAATACCAGCCATCACCTAATACACAAGATAAATATGCCTGCCATCCAGAGTTACTTGACATCCAAATTGGTGTAGGACTTTTAATTGCATTTCCTTTCTTCTTGTGTTCAATGATAAAGTATCTTCAACATTTTGGTGAGGAAACCTTTTCTCATGCAAGTAACTGTTGTGCAGAGGTTTCTTCACCTACTTTTCTCTCCCATTTATCTTGGGTAGACTGTTCTGACCAGAGTGCCCTTCTTCTTTTGTTGCAAAGTAGTTAATCATATTTCTAAATATAATTTGAATTAAAATATGAATAAATCTGTTCATCATTGCTTGTGAAGTAGGACAAGGACAGTATAAATAATGTTTTCATAGACATTCATCTTCTTGACCTGTTTTTATCCTCAGTGTATGCTTTAAACATATGTGTATAATTATTTAAAATATAAATATATTTAAAATATATGGATAGCTCTTGAGCTTCATGAGACAAGGTGAGTGGATGGAGTGTTTAGAGTGGAGAAGACTCAATGTCAGGATGGGTAAAATAGAAGATTTGATAGTAAATATCTCATATGGAGGGACAGGTAATTTAATAGAAAATTATTTGCAGTTTTGCCATAATGAGAGAGGAGTGACGTCTCACATCTGCTTCAGAGTAAATGTTTGCCTGCTGATAACTCCAGAATAGTTAATCAAATGCTAAAATCCATTGTTCTTCATCCTTCTGCCCCATCATAATACTGACTAATGATCTTGTCAAGAGTTTACAACTAATTTCACAGAAGTCTTATTGATGAGGATTGAAGGGTGTCCAGTAATGATCGTATTACATTGGCTTTGAAGGCAAAGTTAGAAGATGGCAGCTTTCCATAGTCCATTATCCTGTTGTGCTGGAGAGAAGGAAGCTAATGAGAGCAGCAAGAATTTAGCAGTACTCTTTTAACACTTTCAAACAGCTTCCTGCTAAAGATACTTCATCTTCTGCTGGGCCTTCAGCCACTTGGTTGTCTCTTCAAAGTCTTCAGAGTTTGTTCTGTCAGTAAATGTTGTGTTATGTCCTTAGTTCTTTTACTGTCTGTTGTTGTAAGCATTGCCTCACTTTTCCTGTGGTGCTCATAGTTGTGTATGTGTACATATGTCCTCATCAGGTGTTCCAGTAATAAGACCTTATTTGTTCCTTTCTCTGAACACTTCTCTTTCTACTGCATCTTTTCAGTTTTAAAACTGCCTAGGTAGGTACTGAGGCTTATGTAGCTTTGCAATGGTGTGCTTTTATTTTTTCCTGTTTTGTTCTCTGTTCTTTTCTTAGTAACTTGTATCATTCTGCTTCCAATTCTTACAGTCACTGAGTTTGATGTTTCCTTTGAAACATTTCTGGTTTGATTTCCAGATCTCTCTCCGAGATGATAATAGCTAAATTAGAGTACATTCCTGTATATCTATAGCTAGAGCTATTTTTTTTTCCATGTGCATTACTTTGTTTTTATTGACATTGGATTTCAGCTGCCAGTTTATCATCTGATTTCACAGCAGTATAAGATCTCTTTGCAGCTTTCACAATTTTCTTTGTACCACTCAGAATAATGGATTGACATCAGCATATACACCTCACAGTTCCAGCTCAGTAAAAGCTGCACCATCACAGTTTCCTGGCTTTGGACGTTCTGATTCCTGTTCGTCTGTATTGTGTGTTGTTTATTATCAAACTTAACACTAAACAAGTTTTACAGTTTTGCAGTTTTCTTCCAGTAAGACTATTAAACTTCAGGTTGCCTTTGGCCTTTTTAAATTTACTCCTTCTGATTTCCATGCCCCTTTGTAGGGATGCGAAAAGTAGAGAGAACATGCCTATGATAAGTTAATTCATGTAACACAAAGAAATCATAGCACTCACTGTTGTTTGGAAAAGGAAATTTCTGTTGAGAATTATTGTCAGTATACTGGGTCTTTTTTCTAGTCTGATGTCAGTAGCCAATTGCTTTTGGAAAGTTTCTTTTTATTGTAGAATAATCGGTTCACTTTGCTGACCAGCACTTAACCTGATTGCTTTCCATATTATGATTTTTAAAAAATTTTTCCTTGTCTTTCTTTTTTTTTCTGTAATGGAAGGTTTAATTTATTGCAAGCTGAAAATTTCTTATGATTATTAAGTGGTTGGAAATGTAGTTGAGGCTGACTTTTACATCTAGTATTAGTTCATACAAATTCACACAAAAAATATTCATTGCCTGTTTACAAGAATCCTTTACCTTTAATCAAAATATTATACCTGGAAATTTATTAGTTACAACATGAATATTAGTTCAAAATCTTAAGAGTCAAGATTGTTTCTATTCTCTGATGTCAAAACACACTAAAACAGTAGGATATTATACCATCAGCAAACTTATAAATAGTCTCACAATCTATTAAATTCCTGTGTAAAATAATTGACTTTAAATCTGAGCTTCTAGCCAAAATGACTCATGACCTCATATCTCTAATATTGCATGCTGTCATTTTTGATACAAGCTGAAGAGAATAGTTATTTTTCAGTTTATTTACTTTGGATTTTGTGTGTGACATGTTAAAACAACTCTCTGGAGATCATTTGTACAGAAAATAGGCAACGTTTTTGGATTAGTCAAATATTAAAATATATTCTGGGATAAGAGACAGAAAACAGGTTCACTTTGAGAATTCATATTCTTAAAAAATTGTTCTTCTGTGGCATTGTCAAACTTGATTTTTTGTTAATTATGTTCTGTATTTTTTTATCCAGATTATGCTTTTTTGGCATCTGTATTGTAGAAGAATATTCTTTTAATTCTAGTAGAGTAAAATGCAAGTTTTATACAGATATAGGTGTTTCATTCTTCATTCTTATTGGATTTTTGTACTCCTTTTCCAGATGTTTGGCTGTTAAGTGATTTTATGTTCATTACTGAATTAGTGCTAGAACAAGTTGGTTTAGTTTTGTTTGAAGCTTTTTAAGAGAGTATAAAACCTATTACCTTTGAGGTATCTTCATTCACTGCTGCTGATTAGCAAAGATTAATAGTATTTTAAATTGTAATTTAATTAGATCTATCAAATAATTCAAACAGGAAATTAGTTCATTATGTATGCAGTTAATGGAATTGAATGTCAAGCTCATTATATGGTATTAAAATTTTGCCACATTTAGGGTAGCTTTAAGAAGAAATACTTGAAATAGTTGAGATTCGCAGCACATATAGTGTCTCTGCCTTTAGGCATAGCCTAAGGCTCTGAACATTTTTAGCAAGTGGAACTCTATTAGAATCCATTTTCAAAAATAAAAACAGAATTTAAGGCATTCTTCCCAGGGATTAGCTATCTGGGACTATTCAGGAATGTATTTATATTAGTGTTAATTTCCTTAGCATGCTAATTTGATGCTATTTCACATTTGTATGCTCAAGTACAAACTCCTCCAGGACCATCCCTATGTCAATCAGCACATGCAAATACTTTCTTTTGGTTCCATTTAAGCTATGCTTGAAAGAAATTCACAGAAGAAGATCTGTGAAGTATTTCCAAGGGATTTCACTTCTCAACAGTTAGCTTTACCTTTGCTATCCATATTAACAAAGTAACATAATCACATATCCCTATAAGCTTAACTTAATTTTACATATGAAGTAAGAAAATATGAGTCTCTTAAGGCATTACTAGAATAGTTTACATTTCATAGCAGATAAGAAATATTAATGTTATGAATTCTCTTCCAACTATTGTGTCCTGGTAGAAAGTCCTTCACAATCGCATTTTTCCAGCAGTGAGGATGATTTGTACAGGATACAATTAAATTTCTGCCTGAACATTTGTCTGGATTTCAAGCAATTTTTTCTTTAGCAGATATATTTATTTTATCTTTTTTTTTTAAGTGACTAGTGATATTTCTAGGTCTTCTTTGGAGGAGTATGAGAAGACGATGATTGTTGAGGAAGGTACAAGAAAACCAGTAAAGGTGGAGAAAGTAACTTTTACAAAAGGTAGTAGTTAAATGATGGGGTCTAAAAAGCATGTAGTATGTCACATATATGAACCAGGCTTGTTCTTTTTAGAGTGTTTGTGTTAGCATTCCTCAGGTGCATATGAGCTCAGTGAGTATGCAAATAAGAAATGGACTGATGATGTATTAGAACTAAAAGCATAAGGGGAAAACTAGTATTTTGTTTCTGTGAACTGCCAAGTATATTGATTTACAGGCATGATCAAAAGGACTGGTAGTGAAGTTATTTTTTCAAGATTTCCTTCAGTATTTCATAGTGTAATAGCTTTTAGTACTTCTTGTTTTGCAAGTAGACTTTATGTACATTTTCCAAAGACCATCTTTTCTCCATACAAGTCACCTCTGCAATTAGTGTTCTTCAGGAGTTGGTGGCATGCCTGTTTCTCTGGCTTCTGTTCCAACCTTGTGTCCTAGACAAGACCCATGTCCTGCACAGTCTCCTCTGTGTGTTCAGATAATCCAGTCATCCACAGCATGAACTCCTCTGTGCGTGCTGTTGAAGATCAGTCAATTATCTTGTAGTTTTCTACATTGCGACAAAACCTGCTGCAGTTTCTTCTGTGCTGTGATGTATTATGTTTTCATGACACATTCTTGTCTGCTCTTTGGAAAAATTTCACCTGACATCAGCACTTCAAGCAGTGGTACAGCAGAGTTTCCTCCCAGTTATTTCTTTATTTCTTACATAATTTATGGCTTGGAAAATGTCCTTAAACTAAATTTTTATTTTTAAGTTTTGTAGTGAAGCAGGGAGAAGCTTTATTTAAAATATATTTTTAGTTCAGGGAGGAAAAACAAAGTCCTGTCTTCACATTATCTTTAAAAATTCATAAATAGATTTTAAAGATTTCACTAGTTTAATTTCCTTCAAAGATCCTGTAACATTTGCAGAATCAGAAGCCTGGATGACAAATGTCTTAATCACCAGAAGTCTGGTTCTGCCAGAATTTTTGTTACAGGAAACCTTTGTCCGAAGAAACTCGTGACATTTTTTCGTAAAATGAAAACAGTGTTTTCTGTAATGCTTCTATCAGTTATGTCACTTGAAGAAGACAGAACTGGAATGCTGCCTTGGAAATACTAGTCTGTTTCTATAAGATAATAATCTTTGATCTTTGAAAATAATGAAGAATGAAGTTACTGTGCAATGTCTCCCTAAATATATGATAAGCTTTCCTTATGGACTGTAATCTTTTTACCAAGAATTTCAAAGCCAGAGTAGGTCCTACACTCCAGCAAAGCTTCATTTTTAGGGATGTATGTAATTAGAAGCTCCTTATGTGCAAATCCCATTTCCTGTGCAGCAGGTTACATAAACCTTTCCTTAAACCTATGGAATCTAAAATTCATATGTAGGAATAATGAGGACTTGTTTTCTGGTCACCACTTTTCAGATTAATTCCTGAAATTTCTTGGGCTATGGTTCAAATATCAGACTAATGATTGTTGACCATATTATATGAGATGACTTATTTCCATGTTATAATAGACTAGGCTAAAAAATGCTATTTTCAAGTCTAAATAATACAAAACCATGGCATTTAAAGATTTGAGGCTTCTGTAAATTTTACTCAGTTTGTAGGACTTTCCTGACTGAAGAGGCACCTGTAATGTTTTTTATATGAAGATGAATGGTGTATTCTTTGAGGTATGGTAAGATCTGTATGGCTGTCAGTTGCAGGAATGTTATCATTTTCCCTTGAACCCAACACAGGGTAACTGTCTCAGATTGTGGTTTGCCAATAATATTGATTACTACAATACCACTATCATGTTTGTTTGTGTGTCAGATCATAGCAATCTCTCAGTGAGTTACAAAGATTAATCAGTCAAAATGAACTAGAGGTCTTAGTCCATAAAATAATACTAGCTTAATTTTAAAAGCTATGGTTACTTCAATGTTTTTGATATTTTATCTTTCTTTCACAGGTTTAACATTTGGGATTCTTCTGTAACAAATTAATTATGGTTTGCTCCAAAGTGCATACTGAAGTGTAGCAAAGAACTAAGCTTAACATCCTAATAGAGGACAATCACATATAATATTTGTTTCTGTGGGTACAGTATCTATATTTGCCAACTTTGTGCTTGAGTACTTTGCATACAAATTATATCTGTACATGTGCAGCACTTACAGTCTTTATTCACGCTGCTACATTATGCTTTAGTATTCAAGATTTTAGGATTTGGCAGTTTATAGGACATGAGAGTACAGAACATAATTCCTTTTGATTAGTTACTTTTAGCAGTTGAGATAGCAGTAGCTGAGATAAATGTGGGTGTCTTGTAGCTGACATTGTTCTGCTGAGGTTACCAGTGCTGCTATTACGATGCTGGAACAAAATATTTGACAACAGCAGATACCTCACTTCCGGAGCAGGAGGTGGAATGAACAGCAACTCAAAACACTTGGCAGGAGTCATATATTCCATTTTTATTTCTCTAAAGAGTTATTTAAACAGAAGTGAAGGAATATAAACTATGTCTAGCAAATCTCAGTGTCAGTGTAGAAGAACAAGAACACCTACTTGAAGTTAGTAATGTATGCAGCACTGGTGTTCTACACTGCCGTAGCACATGCACTGCCTGCACAATTTGGGTTTGTTACCCAAAAAATAGTATGTGTGTTTCATGTCCTGCTATACTGTTTCAGTTCTTTAATGTCTAAATGGAGTATCAACACTTAGTGTATCTTAGAAAACAGGTGGCAGCAAGGACAAGGATTTTTATGGTCACAGCTAGTCATCAGTGATTAAAAATATCTCATATTTTAACACTGTGTTTTATTAGGTGGCATAGGGAGACTTGTGTTAGTCAGCTGCGTCATTGGGTAGATTGAACTGTCACTCTTAAACTTCATGGATTTTCAGAAATATTGCTTGGGTTAAGAAGAAATCAAGGGAGTTTGAGGGAAAGGGTAAGCATAGTTGCATTAAATGCAGCAAAGTCCTCTTTTACAACACCCTGCTGCTCCTCCTGGCATTGTCCAGACTAGGACACAACTCCTCTCTTATCCTGCTTGAACACAGTTGAGTCCACTCTGCTGCTTCTTCTGCTGCAGACCATAATACCAACAAAGGCAGCAAGGCAGCTGAAGCCATTTAACCAAGCACATCTCATCTAACATTTGCCAGAGGTGCCCCATAAACAAAATAGAGTTGGGAAGAAGAAGAAGAATTTAAACAATTTATTTCTGAAGTCTACAGCAATGCTATTATTTTTACACACACTGATGGCATTAGCAACAAGAGATGAATGTAAAAATTGCTGTGCTTCTAAATGAGAGTAGGATTACTACATATTGCATGGGAAGACAGCAATTTTATTGGACTTGTACAGTGCTATCTTTACTCTTTTTAATATTGATTCTATTTAGTGCAATGCTTATGTCTAACATCTGCATTTTGTGATTGAAAACTAAAATATCTGAACAATTTTCTAGCATAATATGTTACAGATAACATAATAGCTATTCAGAGACATCGTCAGATACAAAACTCAGTTAAAGTAGGAATTCCTGTTATAAGAATCAAAAAATATTTCCTTCCATGTCCAATATACTGTAAGGTAATTTTCATGCATTGTGCTTATGAGAAAACAAATGAGCTTTTTTATATATATCTCAAGGTACAATGAAATATTTATTATTCATGTTTTTTTCACATATTGTCCAGTGAAGCAACTACATATACCATAATACCACTGGTTTCTTAACTGGATTGTTACAGACAAGTTGCAGAGAGACAGGTTTTATTACTTTAATTTATCTTGAATTTCATACTTCCAAAAAGGAATGAAATAGCCACTTTGCATAATTGTATTAATATGTTCTCCATGGAATCACATTCCATGATGTGAACAGAAATTCAGTATTGGATTAAATAATTGTAATACTCTCAGAGCTGGGTGGTAAACTCAGGCTGAGGTGAAAGTACGCATTGAAGTATTGTTAGCTTCAGCAAATCAGGCTGAACCAGGCTAAACCTTAATCAGCTTTTTGTTTTATGACTTTCTGTGTATGGAAACAGTATTTCCTGAACAGCCTAGTAATTTATGATCAGCTTAAGTAATTTCAAAGAGGTAAAGCTAGAAAAAAATGGACAAGACAAGGCAAAAAATTCACATAGTAAATCCTCTTGCTAATGAAAGTCTCAGAAATCCTATTGAAAGCTTTTCTGCAGTATCTGCAATGTGAACACAGCTAATATGGAAACTTTTTACATTTAATTGTCTAAATTTCTCTGCCAGGGAAGGGCTGTAGCACACTGAGCATCACTACAGAGCTCTAGGATTGAAGGACCTGGGGCTCCAGATGTTGTCTCTTCAGTCCTGCTGGTACAAGAGAAAACCTTAAGCAGGAGCAGATGAATCTTGCTGGATAACGCTTAGTTCAACATCTTGTGCCAACAACAGGGATTTGGCTTTTATGGCCATGAGATTCATTCTGAGAACTGAGGACTCCAGGGTACAGAAACAGGATCCACCTGAGAAAGTGGGGCAAGGACGTCCTTGTCAACAGTAAACAACCTTGTCAACATCCTTGTCAACAGTCTGGCCAATGTGGTAACAAGATTCTTCTAAATCAGGAATTTGAGGGATAAGTGAGGAAGTGGTGATCAAGAGTAGAAAAAAAATGCTTCTGAGTTATGTGAAGAAGAGGGACCTCAGAAATGACAAAAAGTAGCAAATGGATATCTGCCTCAGATATGTGTACAGAAAGACATGCAATCTGGTAAATGGGCAGGAGGAACCAGACCACCAGGTGTGGTCATGAAATGCAGATATCTGTGGGCAGCCTTGTTAAAACCTTTATGAATTATCTGGAGGTGCCAATGGTCAAGTTTACAGATGACACCAAATTGAGAGGATCAGTGGTAGAATCATAAATCACTTTGATTGCAAAAGACCTCTAAGATCATCAAGTCCAATCATTAACTTAGCATTGCCAAATTCACTACTGAACCACTTCCTTAACTGCCACATCTACATGTCTCTTAAATACCTCCAGGGATTGTGACTCCACCACTTCCCTGGGCAGCCTCTTTCAATTCTTGGCAACCCAAAGGTGAAAGAAAGCCTTTTGGTGAAGAAATTTTACCTACTGTACAATCTAAATATTCCCCAGAACAACTTGAGGACATTTCCTTTTATCCTGTTGCTTTTTACCTGAATGAAAAGACTCATCCACACCAGTTTGAACATCATTAAAAACTGGAGTTACATTAAAAATTTTGTTACATTCTGAATAACAATTTTTCTGTCCTATATAATTTTATCTTATGAGGAAAGGGGAAGTAAAAGTATGGGGTAATATTTTAAAAGTAGTTTAATATAATTTCTTTCTTTTTCTGTTAATACATATTAAAGTATTTGTAATGCAGAAGTATGAAAACAGATGTTTAAACTCTGGTTATTGCATAGCTAAGTGACAAATCTTTTGCTTTTAAATCTGAACCCTAGAGTTCAGAAAATGAAAGAAATAATAAGAATATTTTTATTTTGAAAGCATATAAGCAACATATTTTTCAGGTTTTGTGATTATTATTTTTATTTCCCCATTAAATGGCCTATAGATCTGATGAAAATATCCCATGTGCATATATAAATAAGGTATTAAAATTTGCAGACATTGAATTACATAAGAATGTATCATGTAATAGTAAGTTATTTGAAAGTTGTTTTAAAAAAGTAACAAGTATGATAAATAAGACATTTAGAAATAGAAATGTTACTTCTCATCTTGCTTTTCATCTACATGCAATTCCATATTTGAATTTTTTGATGGTTTAACTCTATGAAATTAGCTGCAACTTCAATGGATTAGAGCTACAGGCATATTTGAAATTATTTGTTAGTAATAAGATTATACCAGTCACCCCATAGCTCTGATGGGAGCACTTTGGAGATGAAAACATTGATGGTACTGACATTATACTAACTTTCTCTTCTACAGAAAATGCCATAGTGAATGTAGTCATGTGTAAAAGGTTAAAGAGGCCTGACACAAAAAAAATGTGACATTTGTTGAAAAAAATTGCCAAAGAATTTAAAAATAATAATTACTGAGAACCAGGTTGTTATCCAAGAAGCCTCCTTGCTATGTCCTGCAGAAAAGTTTTAGGAACACATGTAATGCTTAATACAAAAACATTATAAACATTCCACTATAGGAATTAGGTAGGATAGAAAAATAGTGAGTTACAAAAGTTCATGAGTTTTCTGTCATTTTTTCTGTTACAGTTTACCTCCTGAGTTTTAAGAAAACATTCCTCAGAAAGCTCATTCTTTCAAGTGCCTCAACATTTTCATCAGAGCAATCATACCATAGGACACGACTGGTCAATAGTAGCTGTATAGTGCATTTCTCACAAGGTGAGAAGCTTATTTAAATGCAGGAGTAAAAACACATTTTCCTGTCTTCTTAACCTTACATTTTGAGTCCAATTCAGGACATAAGAAAAATGAGTCTGTTTGTCTCATTTGTGGACAGTAGTCCACATCATAAAACATCATGAATTATTCAGATAAACTGTCAGGCTTTTGGCAAGACAGTATAAATCCCAGCCAACAGACAAGCTGATTTACTTCATGGAGCATTCTGGACACCTGTAGAATTATTATATTTAGTGTACTGAAAAAGCTTATCCTTTCTTATATGCAGAATAGAATATGGATAAAGAAAAGATTCTGTGTCCAATATTGATAGATTTTTTTTAGCCTTCATTAAAAGTAACTTCATAAGTTTCTGGCTGATTTTTTCCTACTTAATATTTAAGATCATAAAGCAACAAAGTCTATTTGAAATCTGTGTGAGATTTCATGTTTTAATTGTTGTCTGTAATGAACTAATTCTACAGATTATCAAATAAAAGAACATAAAAATCTCAAGTATACATCAGAAGAGAGGGTTTTCTTAGTAAAGCAGTTAACTGTCTTGTTTGTTTCCCATCTTCAATTTGTCTTCACTCTGTCTTGCTAAAAGACACTGCCCTTCATCTGTCTTTATAAGTTATCTGGTTGTAAGAGGTTTTTGATCAAATCACCACTCTACATGCTACAATTAAGAAGGAATGAAAGAAAACACTAAAGTCCATAAAAGCATTAAAACAGTCATTTGAGGGGAAGAACATATTTGTGTAAATCCCAAGTAGCTTTTCTCTTTTAAGATGTCACATTTAAATCTTGGAATAGTATGTATAATTGATGAAATACTTATAATATTTCTGTTTCTGTGGTCTGTTCCAAAGTTTAGAGGTAAGGTAGAATAAAGAATTTAAAAGTAAATCAAAGCAAAATCAGACAGGTAAGGCAGATTTTACAGGAGACAGAGCTATCTTACAAAGTAGAATTGTCAGAACAGGTGTACGCTGAACAGTCTATATTTCTATGGATGACATTTTTTAAGTGTCCAAAAGCATTTCTATCACTATTATTGTTAAGTACTGCATTTAATAATATACTAAACTTTTTTTCTAGCTAACTTGCAGAAAACTTGCTACCAAGAAACATAAGTGTAGCTTAGGAAGTTTTTTGCCTTTGTTTTCTTTTCCCTGTCAGATGTTATCCATAACTGGAAAACTGATAAATACTCGTGGAATCTAAATTTATTGTATCTCTTTAGAGAACTTCCAGGTTAAAATGGATTTAACTCAACAAACAGAATGCAATTAACAAGGTGGCTTATAATTAAAATAAACCATGCAATGTTATGCAAGGAGTATAAAAAAGTAGAGGAGATGGTGTGATATTTGTTCACTGGATGACAAGCCACTGCTGCCACCATTCTCTATAGGACTGGCCTTAAAAGAATGGAGGGATCAGAGAGTCCAGAAAACAGATGGCTGGCTGTTGCACACACAGGCTCAGGAGAGATGGGTATAATACAGGTTACCTGCAACATCTGCTTGCCAGCTTTACAGCTATCAGATAGATACAACATATTGTGTGCCAGAAAGTGGCTATTTTATAAAATGCAGTTAGTTATAACATCTTGAACAGTAGATGTATATATATAGATATATTTATATATATATGCTGTATAAATTCAGAGTTTATATTATCCCAATATAAAGGTAGGTAGACTGTCTCCAGTTGTGTGCAGAGTTGTGGGAGAAGACTTCCATGTCTCCCCCTGTTATTTATATTTCTCCATAAGGTCTGCATTGGCTTTAATTTTAGCATTTTGTTACACCCATGAAGACAAGGAGTCAGTGTAAGTGTCCTCTTTCACACATAGCTAACAAGTATGATGCTCATCTGGAGCAGTCACAGTCTGTATCCAGTGTTGTGACCTTTACTCTTTCTGAGACACACAGAGTAGCTGTCAGCACTGAGTTCAGGTACTGGAAGCCAGTTAGCTGTGATGGTGTGAGTTTCATTTATCAAAATTATCACCATCAGGACCTTTTTTCTTAGGGTTGCCTGCAAACGCCCTGCACAGATGGGACAGAACATTGGATCCCACAGCATGGCCTTTGAAATAATTCCCATAGTTTAATAGTTGCTTGTGATTTTTTATGTCCAGTTTGAGGAACACTGAAGGAAGCTTAACTTACCAAACATCTTGAACATCAGCTGTCTGAAGTGTATGACCAGTGCCAAAAGTTCAGGATCCGACAGTTGACCAGAGCAAGGTTCACATTCTGAAACTGTCATTTTATTTTTGCATCTGCAAAATTAAGCCTTGGACTACACTGGTAACACTGATTTAGGAACTGAAAATTCCACAGGAGTTGTTAAGTCTACATCTTAAAAAAATTCATTATCTAAAAGCATATGAGTTCTGAACCAGGAATTTATTTAATTTTCCTCTTTTCCCCCCACACAATAAGAAATACACCTGGCTGAAGTCCTTAGATGATTTGTAGTGTCTTTCTGTTAAAGTGCGCCAATGCTCATCTGTGCTGTTTCATCTGAATTAGTATGAAGCAAAAATGTTCTTCATGGAGTCTAGGACTTCACTTTCAAAACATTTCAGTTTCAAAAGATGTTATAGTCTCTTTTTATATTTTTTAATGAAATACCAACTTAGGAGTTAACTATTTGTATGTCACATTAGAGGACACAAGTTCCACAGTAGGTAATAGCAAAAGGCACATTTTCAGTTAATCACATCCTGATACTTTGATGTGTCCTCCCTACTAAGAAAAGTCATCTGTGCAAATTTTCTGGTTTTCTTTTATATTATTTAAAATTTTTTGATCAAAAATGCTTTGAAACAGATGAGTACTGCATACAACATGGATGTGACCCCCTAAGCATATCCATGATCATCCATGCATAACATTTTAAAGCCTTATTTTGGATCTGTCTCACACATGTGACTGTCTTGCCCTTGACAGATCTGGTGCACACCTCTGATTTCATTTGCTTCGTTGTTCTTTTGAGTTTTCTTAATTAGGAGGATCAAAAACAACCCTGTTTCTTAATGCTCAGGTTATTTACCAAGGTTGATCATAGTCTGCTCTCAGAACCGAAACAATTTCACATCATCAGAGAGTCATTTTCCTACTACTGCTAACAGGAAGTGGTTTGGGGGTTTTTTGTTTTGTTTTTTTTTTTTACTTTTCTAATTTTAAAATCTTTTAAAAAAACCCCAAAACTTCTCATGTTAACAGGATTGAGTCCTGAAGTGTGAACAGCAAGAAAAAGAGAATCCAAAAATGCCAGCATGGGGGAGAGTTGACAATCATCATATAATTCTAACAAGCTGATGTAATCACCAAAAAACAGAGTAACATTGGCTGATGATAACCAAATGTGTTGGTATATATTGGCATAAATCTGTACAGCTGATAAAAATGTTTTAACAGGAAATGTTTATAAAATGGCTTGAGATCCAGGGCACAAATTGAATATTTGCTAACAAAACATGATTACTGCTAATGCCTTTTCCAGTTAGTTTTCCCACTCAAATATTTTTTTTCTCCCAGTCTTTGCAACAAATAATCTTTCAAAGCAGAGATAGAAAGGAACAAACTTAAATGTGAGAGTTCTGTTTAAAGAATGTTGAGATGCAAAAAGCTTGATCTGTTTTACTTATTTCTCTGTATTTTGACTGCATTTTTATGTCAAAAGTCTGTCATAGAGAAAGAAAATAATTCAAGTTCTTATTTTTTATGAGGGATTTGGTTAGAAATAGTCTCAGACCTTTTTGGGGGATTATTTGGGTTCATCATATGTATAGAAAATATATTCAAAATAATTCAAAGTATTCTTCTGTTTTTGAATTCATAATTTCAAACTACTAACACCTCATCCCCTGAATTTATAAAGTTGTGTGAAAGATGAAGCTGGTTTACATACAGATAAGTCAGATCTGAGTTCACAAATACTGTTTCATATCCAACCATTCCTGCCACATGAACAGATGCATCTGAAGGTTTTCAGTCAGTCAGCGTATAAAGCGCTGGCTTTTATAAATTACCTTAAGGTTATGATGGGAAAAAATAGCACAGATTCTTTGAAATGCTCTTTAGCAGCATTTGGATGTTGTATGACTGAAAATCCCTGTTCTCCAACAGACCTAAAAAAATGTTTGCCAATTAGGTTCTCTTTCAATAAAACAATTTCTCTCAACATTTATTTCCTTCACTATAATAGCTTGTTTCTCCACATTTTGAAGAAAAAAAGAACAAACACATGAATTCATTTATCTTTTTGAAATCTCAAATGTGTTTCTGAGATTCCTCTGGAGCCCCATTCACTATTTTTCAGGTTTCTTATTTGAACATCTTAGTGCTTGAGTCTTGAGCATACTCTAAATAGATTATAGCAGTAATTAAGAACTAGCAATAATCAATGTAATAGTAAGGAAAAAATAAAGCAAAATTCCCAGCAGTTTCCTGTGTGAAATGGAACTTTCTGGTTTTTGTCTTCATACACAAGATGAGGTAGTTAACAACCTCTGAAGCAATTGTAGACCAGGACGAGGCATTATAGGAGTGTATTTAAAACAATGAGTTTTCTAAACATGAATTAACATTAAAATATTTTGAATGGTAAGCAATCATTAATAATATCAACTCTACTTATAACAATTATATGTACTATACTCACCTGAGGCAATTTCTCAAATTCTTCTCTTTTATGGAGGGGACTTTTTTCCCTTGACTTTTTTTTCACCGTTTTTTGTTGTTGTTGTTTTTCTCCTTTATTCCTTCCTGTCTGTTACTTGTTTGTGTGTAGTTCCAAGAAATCCTCATATAGCCTTACACTTTTCATTCACAATAATTAATGGATGTTTGTAGTGTATGTTTGCTTTTTTCTCATGCATTCTATACAGTGGTGAATGATGTAGTTACAACCTCTCATAACAAATGGCATCACTTTATTTTCAAACTCAGCTTACAGGTTATATTTTGAAAGTTTTATTATACATTATATTATTGTATATTATATAGTATTTAAAGTAGAGAATTTATATTTTAGTTTTAAAATAAGTTCTGGTACTGAGAATTAGAAGAATACACCTTAGATACAGTAGTACTATTTCTGAAGACCTCTTCTAATCCTTGAACTTCTTGATGTACTTTCATATCCTTCCACAATTATAGTAGGCAATATTTTGAGATAAAGCATATGCAATTGTCGAACTATTATCATTCATGCACTATTACAGAATTTATCTAATATTACAGATAGCATTTCTTATAATTTAATCAACTTTCAACAATTTCTTTGTGTAATCTGGTTTCTGAGTGATCTTGGCAAATTCATGAAAATACAGATTGCCTAAGAGAAAATTAAAATGGAGCATATAGACAATTTCCATCCTATGTCTCACTGACATGCTCTGAAAAGTAGGAGATACTTTTCTTAAGATTTATCACAGTTAAAGTATTTTTATCACAAAATAATTATATCCACTGTCTCATATCATCCAATGAAAGCACATATCCTGTAAATCTTCTAATTTCGGTTACCTGTATGTACTTGCTAAGGCAGCAGCAAAGTTCTTTTGGTTGAATCTTAGATATCCAAAATAACATTCACACTTAGACAAATTTTTCACATTCACTGGAGGGCTTTAGCTCTCAGGTAGTCCATTCATTTGATAGCTTTATATATAAACTATTTAATTTTTCCACTTTGGGGTTTTTAAAGTTTTTTGAATATACAGCAACTAGAGTATTTATTGTATGTATTAAGACTACTACTCACTGCTAAGTTTTTGCCTTAACTACTGACAAAAAACTCCTAATTTAAAGGATTAAAATCAGAAGTTTGTGCACTAAAACTTAGATCATTATATTGTGCAAATCAAGGATGACTGTAAATTCCTTACTTCTGTAATAATAATTTTGCATTCTCTAATATGAGCTTAAACTGTTGTCTTGGGTTGCATAATTATAAAAATTCCTTTTTTCCAAAGATTTTCCAGTCCTTTTAAAGGTCTTTGTTTTCCAGGTCTTTATTTTGCTGCCAACTTAACATGTGATTGTACAAGCTCATTGATGTTATTTTAGGAACAATGGTCTCATATGTTTGGAAAAATTATAGTTCTATTTTCCATAGTTTGTATAAGTGTGTCAAAAAGGAAAGAAACATTGTGGTTTGCTTCTGCCGAGGTGGTTTTTTTCATCCTTTTTTTATTTAAAGTAAGTTATCTCAATTTTTATGTCAGAGCTGCCACATATCTCCTATTTAGTGGCACATCCAACAACATGCTGAAGAGGAAATGAGCTTATTTATTCTCCAGTGTCCAAAGGTCCCTTGGCTTGAGAAGAATTACAGGGCAGGGTTCAGAGTATTAGGTGACCTGTGAGGCAGGAAATGTTTGGGGTTTTTCATTTTGATTAGATCATCTCATTCTATTTTTTTTCTTTTTACTTTTTTCTTTTTTGCTAAGTGTTCAAAATATGCCCAGCATTGCTGTGTTTGCAGCTATTTTCCTAAGCTAATTTTTGTCTCAAAAGTATAAATCTTTCCAATGAGACTACACTGCCAAATGGATGTCAGGCATGGCTGGATTTTGGGGATTTTGTTTCTTTACTTTGTGTATACAATAGGCTATGTGCATTATACACACATCTTTTAGTTGTCTACCACAAAGATGGATCTTTGTTTCTAACTTTATTAAACTTTCTGGTTTTGGACTGAAATTTTTCATTACAACTGCTTACTTCAGGCTAAATATGGTTCATCTGTTTCCAAGAAAGAGACTGGGGAAATAATACATTCCTCTCTGTTAAGCATGAGCCCAGGAATGGGTAGGAAAGGAAGAAAGTGGTAGAAGCCAATTGAGAGAAGATGGGAACTAAGCAGAAAGGGGCTACAGTGAAGAGCTAGCAGTTAATAAAACCTTTTGGAATTACGTCAATGGAAGACAGACATCAGTGAATGGATTCAATGATCCTTGTGATTCCCTTACAACCACCATATTCTGTGATTCCGTGATTCTATGACATGAGCTTAATTTGGAGAAAACAGGTAGAAGGATGATCCCATACAAACATATGATTTCCAAACTTTACTGTTCTTTCCGTGTTAGTAAAAATCAGTGAAACCCTTTGGACAATTTCTTATCTACATGAAACTCTTCTATCCATCTCCCATCTCTGTGTCCCGTTGGCTCTGTAGCAGGGATCTTTATAATAGTTAAAATGGGCCAGAGCACCAGCTTGAGCCCCACCTGCACTCACCCAGCCCTCTTGTCAGCGTGGTCCCTGACACATCTGTGGTCTGGGCCAGCCAGTGCTCCTTGAGACAGTGCCTGAGGGAATAAACACCAGAGACAATTCCTGAAGAAGCAGTGTGAACAAGATAAAATAAAGTCTGGCTCCCTCCACAGTTTTCCATTATTATCCCAATATGTTTTCACCAACAAATGCTCCCATGTGCTGCCATGTCTTATCCTCAAGTATGGCACAGAAGCAGTTATGTACTATAGAAAATGCCACCATTATCAGCTGCAGTCCACTCTCCTATTATTTCAGACACTTCAAACCAGAAAATGAAACCAAGAAACAAAAATTCCCTGTGTCAGGAATTGCCTGATGAATTCCCTTTATCAGGGGAAAAGGTGGTGAACTCCAAAAGAAGCATTACAAAATGGTAAATACCAACAACCTGCACTTAGAAGTTATTGCAGGTTTCTGAGAGTTCTTCCTTCCTGCAGACTTCTGCTCAGAGGAGGCTTTTCTTAACAATTTGTCTTTTCTCTTTATCAGGCTTTATTGCGCATCTCCTAATTGTTTATTATAGTTGTGACTCAGGTGCTTATCATAGTGTGCCTTTCCACTGAAATACCTCAGAAACTTCTGTACTTCTCTGCTTTAAAATGCTGTAAACAAAGTGCCTTAGAAGCCAAACACTGTTCAGATGACTTAAAAACCCAATCCTATCCTAGTGAAGCAAACGAGAATTTCTAGCTTTTGTCTTTTCATTTCCCCCCCTTTTTCCCCTATAGAGAGTACCTGAAGAAATAAAAATTTCACATAAGGGAATATCCATCTGCGTGTATTACTGGTTTAATAAAGATGGGTAGCATCTTCCACAAGCCTGAATTGTTCATTATAAAAGTATAGTTTAGGTGAGGATTTTTTTAAGAGTATTTGCTGGAGAGATAAGATGTACTTTGAATTGCCTTATATTTTAAAACACTACTGGATGCAGAAAGTGGTCATTCTAGACTTCTTTGATATCTGAGTTAATTTTTTGCAGGAGATTCTTCTGCTGTAAGCAGATTATTTTAATTATCAATCACATTTTATAACTGCTTTGTCAGTCATTTTATCATATGTTCAATAACTGCTACTGTTGTGCAGTACTGAAAACCTTTTAGTTGAACATGTTCAGAAGAAGCAAAATAGGTTTGTTTTGTGTGAGATCAAAGACAAAAACCGGGATAGTCCTGTAACTGTACTCTTCATTTTGATGTTTTTATTGTATATCATTGTTTTCAACATTGATACTACTCTCTTATTTTTTTACTTGCTCTGTGTCACTGATCTATATTTATATTATAAACATTACTTGAATAGAAATGTTCTTCATTGAACTGAAATCTACTAGTCATTTGGTTGTATTCCTTTTATATTCTCGCAGTTGACAAAAGTAATCTAAATCTTGCAGTTAGTAATGCAAAGTTGAAATTGGAAACTCAGATCCTTGTCTCTTAAAAAAAATTCCCTAATATTTAAGATCTACTAATAAGGTTATCAGAAGGGGCATATTAAGAACTGTGATGTGACATCACCTTGTTTTCATGATTAACTTGCCTTACCAGGTTTTCAAGGAGATTCTGCTGCAGACGAGGTCTAAAGCATTAACTTTAATGGATTAATCAAGATGAGAAAGAGAGAGAGAGTGATCTGTTCAAATGTGCATTGATTCATCTCAAAAACAGTTAAAAATGAGAATGCTACCAAAAGCTCAGCAGTTGTAGATTTATCAGTATATAAAACCTGAGAGACCAATTCCTTCAAAATTGTCAGATTAGTGGATCAGATGCCATTTTCAAACACAATTAGATGTGTTCCTCAAACAAGGAGAAAGTAATTTCTCTGAGGGCAGATTTTATCAAGTGCTTCTCAATAGTTTCTGGATTAATGCTAAGTAATAAGTAGATTTATCACATTATTAACTTGCTAATACCATATCGAACACGCATCGCTCTCGTTTGCCCTATTGTAATAGCTACATTTCTGATGTCATGCTTATTTTTGTTTAAAATTTTAATTAAAATTCTAGACATAAAGAAGAGAAATTGCTTTGGGCTTGTTAGGTTGTATTTTTATTTTAGTTATAACATCAATGTCCTTGTCTTTTGTTTTATATGTCTTTTCTCTAATGAGGAGCAGCTGAGGTAACTTGGATTGTTTAGCCTGGAGAAAAGGAGGCTCAAGTGAGATCTTATAGTTCTCTGCAACTACCTGAAAGGAGATTTTAGTACAGTGGGGATCAGCCTCTTCTCCCAAGTAACAAGTGATAGGACAGGAGAAATTGTCCTCAAGTTGCACCAGGGAGGTTTAGATTAGATATTAGGAAAAATTTCTTCACAGAAGGGGTTGTCAAGCACTGCAACAGGGAAGTGGTGTAGTAAGCATCCCTGGAGGTGTTTAAAAGATATGTTACTGTGACATTTAAGGACATGGCTTAGTGGTGGACTTAGTTAATGTTGGACTCAGTGATCTTAAATGTCTTTTCCAATCTAAAAGCTTCAATGATTCTACATTTCTATGATCCTGTGTTTGCATTTTTGAATGTCTGTTTTTGCTTCTCTGCAGGCAGGTGGCTACCTTTAACTGCCTGTCAGATCCTCTCTTGAAACACAGCGTCAGCCAGTACAAGGAAAGATACATATTTTTGGTATTAAATCTTGCATAGTTTCCTAAGGGATAGGATGGGTAGAAATACCCTTTCTTTCATAGCTTTCATAAGAGGCAGAGTACTATGGTTGTACTTCCTTGTCCTTGATCCTATGTGGTTTTGATATCCAAAAAGATACGCTTCTGGGAAGCAGGAGCTCTAGTGTGTTGGTGCTGTTATTCCATAACTGCATAGGGCTGCACAACTTGGGCAGAAGCCTCTCCTAAGGCTTACAATATCATTTGTTTGGATCTATCCCAGTGAGGCTTTAGGTTACTCTTAAGGCACTTTGTCTCATTCTTTTTTTTTTTTTTTTTCTGAAGTGTAAACTTTCCTCTGAGACTTTCGGTTGTAAAGATTATTCATCATTATCCTCATTAAGAAACCAACAGGGAACTTGCTTGAAAACAGGCTCAAATGAATGAATTATCATAATTATTAATTTATTTTATGCTTGAAGAGTGTTTTACCCTCCTATCTTTTTAGAAAACAGCAGTTGGCTTGTGTTCGCTTTGTCTGTTTATTTTTCTTAAAGAGCTGTACAGAGTAGTGAGCCATTTTACTCTCTNGAGGGATCTAAAGTTATGTTATACTGTACAGCATTTATGGTTTTGTTTTTTTTTAAATTTATTACCATGACATTACCTGTAATAATAACCTAAAGGTCAGTAAATCAAAATCTTTTACCTATTCTTGATAAGTTAATGACAATTCTGTCCTCTAAAAAGCGTTTCCAGTATCGTGGGACTGTAAACATCAATTTCTATATAAGTTTTATTTTTGAACGATATCCTATAAAGCTGACTATGGACAAGTTACATATAAAACTGTACATACTTGTAAGTGTAGTTAATTTTCAAAGGGAAAGCAAAGTAGGATGTAGGAAAGGAAAGAAGGGAAGGGAACCAAACTAATACTGTATGAAAACCATATCAGTTTTGGACATGTAATTTCTCAACAGGTATACAGTCAAGATTTCTTTTACGCTTTCTTCAAGTCTAATTTTCCTCTTGACTATAAATGTGGCAGGTTCTTTGCTGACTCTGTGGTCTCTTGTGATGGGCTGCTGGCTCACTTATGAGCTGCCTTACTTCACTTGATTCATCCTGCAGAGCTTCTGTTCACCTTTGCTTTCAGAAAATGTTATCCCAGAGAATTGATTCAAGTAAGCAGAAGAGCCTGCCTTCAGAGAACTGGGGAAAAAAAAAACCAACAACAAAACATTTCTCACAGCATATTATAATAGTAAGGAATTGTCAAAAGAAGTGGCCATAAATGCACAGTTCAGATAACCTCAGTTATTCATGTGAATGACAATTGAGTAGCAGTATTGAATTGGCTTCTTGTTGAAGTTCCACTCCTACCTTATTACTAGAGTGCTATGTTTATTTTATCGACATATACATTTTGCAAGTCTGCATTTATCTGAGCATTGATATTTTGACTAATCCATATTAATGAAATTATATACAGAAAACTGTAACTTAATTACATTTTAAGCAGGAGTGACGCATTGCAAAGTCATCTTAATGTACTTGCACTTCCCTGGAGACTATTGGCAGCATCTGTTAATCTACTCACCATTCTATTAGAAGTGATTAGCAAAACCAGCAAAAAGCCAAGACCTCCCTCCTATCAGTCAGACAGCGGGGAGAATGTGTTGCATTTTACTTTACACTGGGAAGAAGTTTTGTGTAGAAGTCTATGATACATAGGTAAGGGAAGAATAAAACATTTCCTATGTGTGTTCAAAAACATAACCATCCTATTTTTTTATTTTGCCTTTGAAATTTTCATTATTTGGAAGTCAGAAATTCAGAATAAAAGTAGTTAGAGCTACTGAACACATCCTTCAGTCCTCCAAAACATACCTTCAGTGAAGGCAGAGGTAACAAACTGTTCTTCCTTTAGCACTGAAAAAACCTGGTTCAAATCACAGCTGTGGTCAAGAAATTAAAATTATTTTGCTACTTCAACATAATGCATCATTATATGAAGTTAAGAATAGTTTTTATGTCTATTACTATATTTGCATATGAGCATATATTTAATCATAATACAGACTTTCCAGTTTGGTAGTACATTCCCAAACTGGTCGTAGCATTGCAAAGACATACATGAGAAAAAACAGAGGCAAGAACATATATACAAAGACAGAAAAATCTGTGTGTTTGTCAGCATATGCTATGTTTCTAGGAGCGACTTCAATCACAATTGGAACTGATAAGCACAGAGAAATGTGGTATTCTTCTACATGAAATACAGGAATTAGATGATGTTTATTCTCTCACTCTTGTTTTGCTTTTTTTTTGTGGTAGGGTGGGGAGGAGGCAGAAATAAGGCTTGGAAACTGTAACCTAAAAGAGGGAGAGCAAAACAAATCCTGTTTTACAAAAAGGAAATTATAGCCTAAGATTTATGAAAATTATTGCTTAACAATCGTCCTGTAATACTAAAAGTTACACTTCAGTGCAAGTTTAATATTTTGAAGTCAGAGTTTTGGGGAGGGTTTGGTTTGTGTTTGATTTGGACTGTATTTTTTTGTCAAAAGAACAAGGAAAAATGTCTCAAATTATAAGCCATCTAGAAAATTATAGTCCATCCATCACATAATATGGCATGGTATATTGTCATATGTTGATTCTAGAAGAAAAGTATTTTTTACAAAATCCTTGTGGTACTATTTTCTGTTTATACATTTATTCCTTGATCTGGCCCCTTCTGTGCTTTTAATTCCTTTTAATCACTTCTGTGTATTGCAATTTTCAAAGTGATTCTGAGGGTAAATCAAGGTAAGTGAAATGAAGAGGATGCTTATGATGGTGTTCAGTTTGTATAGCAGTGAGTGTGCATATGAGTCTAAATTAAATACTCGTTATACAAGCAGAACATGCTGCTTTGAGTTGCTAGAAATAATCGTGAGGACTGGAAATGTTATTCATTCCAGAACAGTTGCAGTGTTTTAATGTACAAAAATACTACATTTTTTTTCTCTTTTTGAGGAAGTTGGAGATTTTCTGAGACTTAATACACCTACAACTTTTAATTCTATTACCTATTGTGGGCAGGCGTTCTTGTGATAAGTAGAGTTTAGAGAAGACAGGTGTTTAATTGGTTCAGAAATCTATTCTCAGCTTGTAGTACAGGTGAACTTCCTGAGAAATAAGGAAGATAGTAGGAGCAACTTCTTTATATTGCTTTTCTATAAACTATATTGTTCCTGTGTAAGATTTTTTAAAAGCTTTCATCCTTTTTATCCCTGTTAGATGGCACAGTTACAGCCTTCCTGGTCTTTTTGGTAATATTTAACATAGAAATCATTTGAGAAGTGTCAGGAAAAAAAGTGTTGTCAGATCTTTGCTTCACCAGTGTGTACCAAGTTCTGGTGAGAGAAAGATTTTGTTATGCAATGGCCATTAGGAAATTCTGGAGAACCTCATGCTAGAACAACTGCAAGGGCTGTACCAGTGTAACTCTGTATCAGTCAGTCCCTATTAGGATTGTCATAACGTGCTATTTATTGTTAAAGGAAAAGCACTGTTTAAAAACTAAAAGACTGACACAAGGCACTTGATATTTGTAGGGGTCCTGGCCAGTTCACACCTTATGCAACTTAAGCTTCGATTTATCACAATTGTCCTTGTTCAGCTTTTACTTCTTATTTGCAAAATGTAGCAATGCTAACTGCAAAAGTTGCACCCCTGCAATGAGAGTTGCCCAGAAAGCATCTGTGAAAGAAAGAGATGCTTAGAATTTGTTTATGTTTGCAAGTAAAAGGCAGCCCTTTGTCTCCATTAGGAAACACAGGTAAAAGAATATGAAAGCCATCAAGATGAAACAAAATGTTTCATCAAGATGTTCAAAAATATGTGTAAATAATTTCTGGCCTTAAGAGTGGATGTGAATAATACAGAAGTTTCCATTTTAAGTCAGTTACTCTGTTACAGTGTTCTGTGAGTCTAAGAACGTAGCTAATTTTTAAAAAACAATCAAACAAACAAAAAGCAAAACAAAAAGAAAAGCAAAAAATCCAACCAAACAATTTTTTTAAAAAAACAATTAATGTTTTATGTCGGTATTGTAGTTGCCTAGTAAGAACTAAAAGTCTTCCTGTGTTTGCCATTAGTACAACCTTATGCTAATAGGGGTCACATTTTCAACTGAGAAGGACAGTATGTACTATAANAAAAGCAAAACAAAAAGAAAAGCAAAAAATCCAACCAAACAATTTTTTTAAAAAAACAATTAATGTTTTATGTCGGTATTGTAGTTGCCTAGTAAGAACTAAAAGTCTTCCTGTGTTTGCCATTAGTACAACCTTATGCTAATAGGGGTCACATTTTCAACTGAGAAGGACAGTATGTACTATAAATAATAGTTTGAGAGTTGGAGATCAAAGTGAATAAATACTTTGTTCACTTCTAGCCTTATCTTTATTTCCTCTGTTGTTTGGTACTTTCATATGCACAGTTCAACTCGTTTTCAAAGGTCTAGGTTGTGGAATGTAACAAAGGCAAAAAATACAAGTAAACCTAGTATCAGGTTTGGATCTGGATCAAAAATACACATTTTTGCATAAAATACTATTGTCTGAGTCAACAGGAAGCACTGTTCAGTGTTATAGAGACATTCTTTGTCACTATACAAGTCAACCTTCAATGGCTCAATTAACAATATTTAGATCTCTTCTTTTTGTGCAACTCTTAATATAAGTATTCATATATTCATCATTTGACTCTTCGTTTTGTTAATGTTTAAAGTAATAAGTGGTCCTAGATGCAGGAAGATCTCAAATCTGTTTATTTAATTAAAAAAAAAACCCAAACAAACCTGCAAGCTTGTTTTTGAATTGCACTTCTTTCTTAAAGAGCAGGTTATTTTAAAAACTTTGAATTAATAACATAAACCATAACTATGGGATCTAAAATTTTCCAGGGAATTGCAATATTTTATATCAAATGAGACTAAGTCATCCATAAACTGAATATTGTCCTTCAGTTCATGAGAACACTAGTATAACATTAACCCTTCTTCATTAGTCTGACGATTCTATTCCCTCACTTTATTTCTCAGATATTCCAGAATACAAAATGTAAACCTGAGATTCGTCTTCCTTAACTTCAGATGGCGACATCTCATCTAAGCATCCTAAACTCCCTCTACTCATTGGAGAGGATTAAGCAGCACTGGACTTGGTTCATCTGAATTGCTTAGACAGCCACTTTTAGATGAGATAAATACCTGGAGTTGCACAGGATATATTCCAATCCCTTCGTTATATTGCCCTTCCGGGAAATGAAGAAAATGGTGCTGTTCTGTAGCTGCATTATCAACAGAAAAGGAGGGATAAATAATAGTAAAAGGTGATGAAACTAGATACTCCATCAACCCCAAAGATTCTGATTTATCTGTTCTCATAAATGTGCAGCAATGTGGACAATGAGTCAAACAAGAGAGAACATACAGAAATGGGTTGAGTAATACATGACTGTAGACTATGAAATTGATCTGAAGTGCTGATGCACTCCATGAAGCATAGCAGGATGGGAAAGCTGAAAACTAATATAAGGCAGGATCATCTCATCAAATGAGGATTATTTTGAGTTAAGGATTTTTTTTAATATGTATATACTCCATGCAATATGTCTAATCTTATTGCTGTTATCAACATGTGCTTAAACAAACCAGGTCACAAAGATTTTGCTAAAGTAAAACTGTAGGGTAGCAAAACTTTTTGTCACTCAGGTAAGGCCTAACAAAGTGAGAAGAATGGAAAGAGTAAGAAAAAGTGAATTTTTTTTCTTCCTCTTTCTTTTTTCTTTACAATTGAAAAATAAGGGGAGTGTTTAGTTAAGGTTGCTAAAACTGCCTTCTTGACATTGATTGACTGACTCCATTGTAGCTGGTTGGTTATATTTCAAGACTAAAACTGAAGCTTCTCTGGAGAGTATGTGAATTAGGTGCACAGGCAGTGAGCCAAGGATTAAAATTTAATAGATATTGTATTCTTTCCCATGGAAAAGAAATGTTTCTCCAGATGCACTTGAAGATAAATGAATAGTAAGAGGGTCTTTTTTATCGTTGTTAGTAAATTCAGAATTTAGTTTATCTAAGTTTATCTAAGAGTGTAAGCAGGAGAAAATACACTAACATGAAATCAAAGTGTCAGATTGGCAGAAATGGAAATGGGAATACTCTTGTTAGAAAAAGAAAAGAAAAAAAACCCAAAACCTAAAATCAAATCAAATAGTTCCTCAGCCCTTCCCAATAGGAAATTTCTCCCTGAATGATATGAAACCAGGCTTTTATATATTGTTTTCTCAAAGAATAAGCAATGTCAGTTTATTTCATTTGTTGTCATATTCTACCAGAATTTGTTTTGAACTTGGTATCATTTGAACTAACACTGTTCATTTTTTCCCTGTCCAGCAACATTGTAATAATTACTGTATTTGAGTTTTTGAAGGTTTGTGTTGATGACATTGGTCATACTACATGAATTTAAATAATCAGGTTTTGTGTTATTAGGGTTGCAATATTTTTTTTTTTCCAAGTTATAAAATTCTTAGCAGGATTTAGGAAAGAATATACCCATAAAATTCTTCACTGCTATACCACATCAAGATGTGATTACTTTATCTCATCAAAATGCTATTTTTACTCTAAGAGGATATGCAATACAATGTTCTGATGATATTTCCCTTTAGTATTATATCTAGCAGCCTTTTAGTATAATTTCATAAGTTATACAGTTTCTGCAGTAAGTGTGATTATTCACTCGTCATACTGTTCACTGTTCACTGTTCACTTAAGCAAATAGCCTCTAGTCATCATTTTGAAAGTAGATGTGAAGAAGATTGCATTTCCATAATTAAAAATAAAAATCAAATCCTTCTTCTGTCTTCTTTTTTAAATTGCTGCTGTCAAACGGTACAAATTTACCAGAGAAAAATGATTGAAATACTTACAAAAAAATAATTCATAATACTTAGTCTTGGATGAATAATAAAAAAGGTAGAACATTACAAATTGTTATTTCCTCATTCTAATTATATTATACAAATCCTCAATGCTTTACATGAGTATATTATGGTATGGCAATCATAAATCCCATGCATTTTACCCTGCTAAGCATATGGGATTGCTAATAGGTAGCTCAACAATCAATTTAATCATGCAATTTAATCTTTAAAATTAATATACTTTCATGGTAGCAACTTTAAAAAATAATAATCATCAAGGCTATGCTCATTTGAATTAAACTAGCTTCCAGTATTTGTCTTGTCTTCTGTGAAGGTGGAATCTGACTGTTTGGTAATGCTTTTCTTTCTTGGATCTACTTGTTACTGTGTTGTAGATTGAAAATGCTTTTTCTTTGCATATTTTATTTTACTCATGATATTTTCTTTGACTTCCAATTAACATTTATTCAACATTTCAGGGCTCACTGATATGTCCTTTTAAAACAATTGCAAGTTTAATAGGGCACAGAGCTGACATTTGTCTACAGACCAAACCAATTTCACAGGCAGAATTTTGATTTGAAATTATATAGTCTGAAGGCAATCATCTTGTCTATCTCTACACTTTAGCTTTAGGAATTGTATATCAGAGATAGGATAGTTCTGATACATGTCTGTGTGTGTATTTTTATAGATGATGCAGCTTTAGGGACTACATGTATACTTGATCATATTTTCTTGAATAGAAAGACATAATGAATGATATCTCTAAAGAAATGGGTAATGTATCTTAGCATAGCTATGCTAAGGTTAGTAAAGATGTAGTGATTTATGCCAGCTGCAATTCTGCCCAATAAGGATAACAAGCAATCTTTTCTTTTGTGCTTTTTTGCTTAGTGCACAGTGAAGCGTCCAGCACTAGGATTTAATGTTGACTATAGCAGCAGTGGCCTCATGACTGACAGATATGGTTACTCCTTCCCCCACAAATGCTGTTCCATGCTTAGACTTTCATCTGTTGGCATCTTCAAAATTGAAAACCTAGGTTTGAAGTATATTATTTCAATATTAGAGTCCACAACCTCTACTTTATTCCATCATAGTTATCGTAAAGACACTTCAGGTTTTTAATGTAAGGCGAAGTGTTTGTAAAATAATTGTTTGCTTTTTAAAATAAGAAACACATGTGAAATTGATACTATAAAAAAGAAAAAAGTCAAGATTGTTTCAACACATCTACAAGTGTGCCATTTAATTTTCTTTATCTCCTTTAATTGTTTGTACAGCATAATATAAATTTCCATGAAAAGGCTGTAATATATAGAAAATTATGTACTCAAAGCACAAATCTCTCAGGCATTTGAAGCAGAGTTAACAATTAGATTTAGGAGTCCAGCCTCAGAGATCTCCAGCTGGGGACCAAACTGCAACAGCTTTGCCCACTGGGATAATACATGCTCTGAAGAAAGTTGTTTCAGTGGATTGAATGCTCTGATTTCTTTCATAGTAGGCAGGGTAACATTCAGGGTGTCTGCCTATGGCATTTACTTACTTGAGTCTCATATAAAGCTACATTCTATGAATACAAAAATAGTTCTTAACTGAATGGTGTTATTGGACATTCCAGTGCTATTTCCGTGTAATCACATAGGCAAAACCAGAAATAAGAGCACAGATGCAGGAAGTGAGTAATAATGGCCTAATTATTTTCATATGCTGATATCAGTAAATTTCCCTGGGTATTCTCATGACAAGGTTGTACTATTGATAAACCACTCTTGAGATGAAAGCTTGTGTTCATCTCAAAGCATTTGGATTCATTTGTAATAGATGATCACCATGTACCCTTGTTTTGAGTGACATATTTGAAAACAGTGTCAAAAACTAGGAAGAGGCATGGCTGTAAATCTATTCAAATTGTTCATGCGCTTTCTGTCTACATTAGTAAGCAATCTACAATTAGTAAGTAAATGAAAACCAACATAAAGAAAAAAAAACAAAACACAAAAAGCAACTCCTCTCAAACAACAAAAAATCCACCAACACATAAACCTCCAGAGAATTACAAATTAGTCTTTTATCTGACAAAAAGAAACTTTATATGTAAATATGGTACATTCAGTGACACCTGTAGTATGAAGGTTTTGTCTCTTCCCCAAAAAGTATATCCTGCCCCTCCATAAATTTTGAGCTGAACAAAAAGTGTTTCAACAAATATATATTGATTCTTTTACATCTATCTGCCTGTATTTTGGTTTGTCTACCTATTTATGCACACACACATAAACATACATAAGCATGGGGCAGGAGAAAGAAAGGAAGAAAGGATTTTATTTTCTCAGCCAGACAGAGCACATATATTTCACTTCTGCAACTCCTTGAAACTTCCAGTTTGAATTTTAGTTTTATTGGATCAACATAGCTTCTCCATCTTCAGCTGTAAAGCCCCCTGTTATTAAGTGGGAGCAGAGGACTTCCAAAGATAAGCTCTTTTATGGCAACTCTAATCCAGTGGACTTTCCAGCTCAGGTGACTTCTCCTCTGAGTCTGTTTGTTGCCATTCCTGATGCAGGTCCAGCTTGTGGCAAGGCTGGCATGCCTTGCAGGGGAGTTTGTGCAGGCACGCGGAGGGGAACATGTGCACCCCACACACACTGCAAGGCAGGACCAACCACATGGGCAACAAAGCAAACCATGCCCAAGGGACCCCCTCATGCCCAAGAGACCTCCTCACGAACACCCACAGTGCTCTCTCGCCCAGCTGATAAGCACAAGAGTTTGCTAGTGGTCACACAGTGACACAGACAATACACATGTACACAATGGGGTCTGGAACTGGCTCCATACATGTGGTTTGTCCAAAAGCCAGACCTAGATCCCTTTTGCCCCAGTTGCTGGCCTTGGTGCTCCTGTCCTCCATCCACACCCAAACTTGGTACCTCTAAACCCATTACCTAGGTAATCTTGATCTTTTCTGGCATTACTTGAGATTGCTTTGTGAGGCTCTTCTCTCCACAAAGGATGCCCAGTTCTGCCCTTCAAGTACATAATGCAGTTTGGTTGTTCTCACAGAGCTCCTCTCATCATCACCACTCTGTCCTTTTTGTCACCTTCTCATGCTGTTCTTTACTGGCTCCAAAAATTCCTTGTGCTGTGTTTAGTAATTTCTTGTGGCTGACTGAGTCAGCTGCATCTCAGGCCAAGACATCTGTGTGTCATAAGACCCTGACTCTGTGTGTTTGTGCATAGATCATGTATGTGGTCTGCATGTTGTGTGACTGATTTGGATGCTGCCTTGGAGTCCAGACTGCCCCTTTTCTTCTACACTGGAGCATTGCAGAGTGGTGTATTACAGGTTATTCCACTGTTATTTCCATCACCAGTATTAGGATCCTGCTTTTTTTTACTGATTAATTTCATGTTTGACGCCAGAGCACTCCTTTCTTCTCCTTTTCCCTTTTTAAGCAGTTTCTCTGCTTTGCTTACTCTCAACTCCAATCATCTTGTAGCTTGGTCCCAGCCAACTGACAACTGTCAGCAATTATGAAATCAGTGAGAATATGCTTGCCAAGCTGAAATTTATTGAGGACGCTCTGCACTCTTCCTGCAATATATGCTAACCTACCACTATCCCAAATTCCTCCTACACAGAAAATATTCAAAGGATTAGGACCACTTGTACAGTTTCTACATGACTGCTTTCCTGTTCTCTGGTAAAGGGGTATAGTTAGGAAAAAGGAGCCATTGCTGGTGGTGGTTTAGTCAGTCTGACACTTTGGGAAGGAGATGTAAATTTTAACACCTTGAGTCCTTTCTAACTTATCCTGAAGTCCAACTCAGTAAACAAGTACTCTTAGAAAAGAGATGGAAATACAAAAAAGACTTAAATTCACCTTTCTGTGAGCACACACATTTGAACTTCGGTGCCCAATGCATTAATTCCAGGCAGATTTTGCTAAATTATGTCTCTTTGTGTTGATGAAAAGCTTTATAAAATTAAACATACATTTTAGCACTTTCATGTATATTGAGATAGTGCCACTTGAATTTGAAGCTAGAGGATATTTCAGACAAACCCTGTGCTTTGGTTATTCTGTCATTAGAAGTACTTTTAAAGCTCCTTGCTTCTCTTTACTTTTCAGGGACTAAAATAAGGTGGATTTAAGCAACTACTAAGTTCATTAATAACTATAAAATTATTTAAGTTGGTTAAGAACAGTATTACAGCTGTATACAGAAATCAGAATAAATATTTGTTATATTACTGTCTAGACAAAGACACTGTGGTACTTAGAGTCAGAAGAGGTTTGATTCTTTCAAAGCTCACTTTGTAAGATATGGCCTGAGGGAGAACAGTAATGCTGTAAACAAATTCTATGCAGTCAAATATATAGGCATTTCTGACATCATTTTAGATATTTTCAATTAATCCAAATCACAGTTTAAATTGTTTTAAATAATTTCTTACAGGCATTAAGTCCAATATGAGATTTCAAGGATTTAAAGAAAAGGTTAGAATGTTTTTTGATCTCTTGAGATATTCCATGAAGAGGAGACAGGGCATGTATTATCATAAAACTACTTTTATGGAAAATGAGAAACTCAGGGATATCCTGACACTGTCAAAATATGTTGCATTTATTTATTTATTCAAGGGCTCTGAATTGCCTAAGACGGAGTTTGCCCAAAGATACTACTTCTAAGACCTGTCATGTTAACCCTAACGCTGTGTCATACCTTTTGTAAATCTTACTATGAAGAAACAAATAATGGTCCACCCTGAGGAAGCTGAAAGTCAGCAAGAGGAAGTTTGTATATACCTCCAGTGTTACCTCCCAAGTGTCCTGGCTGGAAAAGTAAAACATCATAATAATTTCTACCAGCCATAAGTTTAGATAGTTTCAAAATAATGACAAGATTAAAATAGCTGCTGAAAGCTAGATAAACATCTAGCTTGCTATGGGCACTTGGCAAGGTAGAGTAGAATGGCTGAAATAAAAATAATTTGTTAGGGTTTTTAAATAAATATGCATATGGTCTCATAGTGGCCTTACTGATTCAGAATGGGTCATGAGAGATGGTCATAGTTTGAGATCTCACAAGTGAGGTCATACATATTTTATATATGTGCCTATGTATAGTAAATGACCAGAAAAGTAGATGGCAAGTGGGAAGGCAAGAGTCCAATGGAAATTATTTTAATCAGTTTTCTTTTCTGCCTGTTATTCACATTTGTTTTTTAAAGCCACTATTGCATTCATAGTCAGAGCTCCATCTTTATTATACCTTCATTAACCTTTTAAATCTCCCGTCTGTGTACAGAAGCCTTCCTTTCATTTAATTATCTATTTAAAATTCACAAATGGTAGCTGCTGCCATTTTGGCTTTTTGACATTTTTCACCTGCAGACTGTAAGAAACAGATTTAGGAGTCTTGTTCTGCTGGTTTTTGTTGCATCCTGATTTTAGCTGAAATACTGGAACTGGAATTCAGTCATTCATTGTCATTCAGGAGTTGTTTGAGTTGGGCTTTTGTGCTTTGTGGGGTCAGCCGACCTCAACTGAATTACAGTCTTGAATTTTGTTTTGCAACCATGTATTATTTTCCTTGTCCTGTCTCTGTTTCTTCCTTTTCAGTAGAATCATAAAATATCCCAGTTTGGACATTTTATGCAGGGATTCCATTTCTTTTGCTTGTAGATAGGATCACTTGGTTTGCAAGTGAGTCAATTCTCTTATCATCAGTTGATTTATACTTTTTAAGGCACCCTTGTCACTCTGCTTTCTAGCACACTGCTACCTCCCAGCAAATATGAGATAGAAGTATTTATTGCATCAAGTATTTATTGCACGATCTGATGTACTTAATTCCTTTTTTCTTTGTAGTCATCAACAGTGTTTTCAGTTGCATTTCCTAGAAGAACATCATGTATAAAGACACAGAGTAAAATGTTTCTGTTACTTTTTAGTCGTTCAAGCAGTTCTTTCTTTTCTCCTAATCATATTATTAGCACTTAATAGCAGTTGCTATGGGAGCTGCAGAACCAAACAGAGGCTGAGGCTCTGTGGCATTACATCCATGTTAAAGGTAACATCTGGTCCTTGCCCCCTTGAAGGTAAGAGAAGTGGTGAAGGGAATTTTAAATACTCATTCTCACGCTAGCTTGAACTCAGTACACAGTATGATTCACTGCTAGGGAAGAAGTGGTGTTACCAAGCTTCTGTTATCACATATAAGGATTAGAAAGATAGGAGGCAGACTGAGTTTCTGTCATGGCTCCTGTCTAAAGTAAGATGGTGAAAGAACACATGGTGCCTTTCCTGGCTGTCTGATTTATTCATTAATGTTACCACTCTTTGGCTCATAACCTGCCTTCTTCAAACACACTTTCTGTTATAAGAAACTCAGCCTGTCTGAAAAAGTCCTTGTCAAAATCTGCCCTTCATCATCTTTGTCGACTTTCTGCGTATTCCCAGCATGCTGCTTTTCTCATAGTCAGTCCTTATTATAACACATAGGCACACTGCTTGCCAGAATTCCCATGAGATAAAACCTTAGCCTTCTTTTACAGGTATCAAATATCTCTTTAATATTCTTCTTTAATTCTGATAGTGCATCTCTCTGGGTGCAGTTCCTTGGAACTCATGCTTTAATAGTTTTGAATGTCTGCTAAAGAACTCCAAAGTTTGATTCCTGTAATATCCATCAAAAACTCGAGCAGAGGAGCAGTGTCTTTTTAACTGTCAGACTGGCAGAGATTTCTCAGAGGTGCATTTGTTTCTTTGTCCCTTCTACTTTCTTTTTTTTGTGTGTGTAATAATACTGGAATACGAAGAAATGTGAACTATGCTAGCTAAGATAATTCTTTGTTGTCATGCTACGGTCTTTGAACCACAATTTCTGCAGGATATGGTGTCAGTTGACAACCTCATCATTATAAGCAAGCTTTTATGTTATACTTAAAAGCTTTCAGCCTTGTTGTCATACCAATTATTTTTTACTTAGACAAAAAGGTCTCATTTTATAGGAAAATATCTGACAGATTAATAATATTTCACATGCCCACTGTCCCATTCTAAGAATTGCTTGGTAATTTACACACATTAATGAATTAAACTTTCCAGTAACCTTATGAGAAACTGTTATTATTATACAGACATGGAAACAGTGGCACAGAGAAAATAAAATAAGTTCAGACAGCTTATTTGGAGCAAGAAAGGGAACAAATCCCACAGTCTTAGTCATCTGTTCTGATCACTAGGCCATAACTTCTATCCAAAGAGAAGAAACTTAACCCTTTTTGTTTGCCATCTTGGCTTAGGTAAGCAATGGTTTCTCATATTCTTCTCATTTCATTATTAAGGGAAAGTTTATCTTTCTCTAGTAATCTGTACTCCTGTCCTTACTCAATTGGCTAAGGAAGAAGTCAACGGAATAAGAAGTGAGTGTTAAGAAGACTTCAAGTCTTATAAATAGATGCATGTCTGTCTGCCATGCTCTCTTCCTTTCTCTTTCCCTTTATTTCCTCCTTGCTGTCTTCTAAATCCTACTTAAATGAATAGGTTGAACAGGCAGCCTTTCAGAACTAGAAGACTTAGGGTACTTGTAGTATGAACTCTATGATTGTTTGGACAACCTCGTATGAAGTTTCATGAGATGACCATTCATGCTATGGCCTCATGCAGCCCCTTACATGTCAGCAGTGCTTAGTGCCAAGTTTGATCCCACTTAACTTCAGATGTTCTTCAATGTCCCCAGCGTCAAGATCCAAGTCCCTTTAAACACCCTTCATCATCAGTGGAGAGATGGAGTTATCTCCAAAGAGAAGTTCTCAGTTGAGCTGAGATGCCTTCTAAGGAGAAAAGGGTGTCCTTCCCCACATGACAAATGAAACTTCATTAACCATGCTCCTCACTTAGGGTAATTAGTGAAATGTGTAATATCAGAGAGGCTGCAGCAGGGATTTAGTGCAGTGAAATGACTGAATGTGTATGAAAAACTTTATAATAAATACATGGAATGAAGGCTAAGTCCGAGCTGATCTTTTGACAATGGAAACAGATGTGCCAGTATGGCAGGGCACGTATGTAGCACCTTCCTGCTCTGAACTGCTGCATTTCATCAGCACATGTATAAAGGCATAGAAGTTTTCCCTACATATGCAGGTTAAGTTTGTGGGGAGAAATTACAAGCTGAATTACATTGGGCTCTTAAGTTTTCTTTTTTAACTCTGATGCATAGGATGAAGCAAAACCAACATTGTGGATGAGCAGGAAGATGTGCAGAAATCAACAGATGAGTAAATCACGAAGTGAGAAAAATCATAGGGTAGCACTCTTTCTGTAAAACTGCAAAGACACTGGTAAATTAGATTTCTGGGTTACATTTGTGACTCAAAGAAAATGCAGAAACAGTGTCGTTTACCTGTGTTCTGAAGTAACTCTGGAGTCTCACATTAGTATTTTTAGAATATTTTAGAAGACATTTCATGTGTAATATTTTACTTTAAACTTAAACAATTCTTCAAAACCTATGTAATCAAAAGTGCTGAGGTTACCATTAGACCCATTTTCTCTTAGCAATCTTCTTTTGAGTATGGAATCTAAAAAGGCCAATTCTGTATTTTCCATCTTATTATAAAAAGTTAAGAAGAGTTAAAAAATACAGAGTATACATTCCCTTTGTTGCTCTACCCAGGCCTATATATTCATAACTTTTTGCTCTTCCTGCTGCCTGCAGTAGATAACGCACGTATGCCATTGATTGCATCACTACAGGTGTGTCAGAAAAGGACAAGCTGCAATGGAATGTGCTTGTTCATTTAGTCAAAACTATTTAGCTCACTTTGCTACAGATAGCTGTCAACTGATGAAACTCAGTCATAAGAAGAAAGGAGAAACTAAACAGATACAGGGCAGGAAAGCTGTACTAATTTTATTACTTTAAAATGGAAAAAACAGGATTTCCTAGAGGTCCTGCTTAGAGGCAGTTAGAAATTATGTTAAATGGAAGTTTCAGTTTTTGAATGCCATCAATTTTCAGTGATAAGAAATTTAATTTTTTTTAATTTGTGTTAAAATACAATTGGTTAGTGCATGTCATAACTGCAGTTCTTACTCTTGTCAATCTTATTCTCTAACATAATATCAGTATTTGCACTTGGGCTGATTTTTAATGATGTAATTTGTGATTCTGAGAAGCAAGTGGAATTTGAATTAGAAGAATATTTGAAGCATTCGGGTATTTTATTTTAAAAAAAAATGTTTTCTGAAAGTTAGTAATAATGTAAATTATACAATATACTGTCATCAAAGTCAGAAAATGTTCATGTCTTGGAAATGTTGCTGAAAATCGTCCAAGAATATATTTTTAAAAAAAGAAAATTTCATGCAAATCAAGAAAAAAAATTCTTAATTCTAAAAATCCAAGTAAATCTCGATGATCTAGTAATTGTATGTATGTATTTACCCCAGAAGGAAACTTAAAGGAAGTATATGGCAAAACATGATATTGATTTACATGAGTCCTAACAAGGATTTCAGGGAACCAGGTCATTATGTTTGACATAGAGAAGAAACTGCAGATAGAAACAGTACAAGAATATAAGCTCTTATTTGTAGGAGCTGGAATAGATTCTGTACTCTAGTTTCAGTAACTCATGGAGTTAAAACAAGTTTTCAGAATTGTATTTATCTTCTTTTTTTTTCCTTCTTTTGACATTTTGGGGTTTGGTAAGCCCTCCTACAATACTGTTAAGCATTTATTTTTTATTTTTCGAAACAGTAATCTGCACAGTCTGTATTTGTATTGAGAAGACAAATCAGGCTCTTTCTGTTCAGTGTGTAGGCTCTTTTTTTCTTACAGAAAAGGAGTATTTAGTTACACCTTGGTTGTAACAGAATACAGCAAAAGTTGGGTTTGTTTCATTTATAGAGAAGAAAAAATAGATTAAAATCGATTAATGTAATCAATTAAATGGAATTCAAACTCCTGTGCTTAATACTCTTACTGGTTTCTGTGTATAAGATATACTTGCAGTAGAGGAATAATATCAGTCGCTTTTCCTGATGTCCAGTAAGCTGAAGGAATGCTGCACAGATCATTGCTATGCATCCTTCTATGTTAGTTTCTACCTAATTTCAGTCTTTTAGCTGATTTTATTATTTTTTTCCAATAAAGTTAGATTGAAGTCGGCAGCATAAATTAGCCTTGACTTCCATATAAGTAATAAATTTACTAATACTTCATTATACAGAAGAAACAGTAATGAACATGTAGTGTGTTTACTCTCTCATGACAAGAGTTCCATGTTTGTGGAAATTTACTTAAGATATGTTGATAAATAGCTACAATTCTATATTGAAAACATCCAGGTAATTTAACTTCCAGTTTTACAGCCTTGAAAGGGGTTTTAACTCCATTCTAGACCGTACTTGCCATGACATGTTTTGGACTGTGCTCAAAGCCTTTTCATGATCAATTCTTTGTTTTTGTTATGCGGCCACTGATTTCATTGCCAGTTTCTGACAGTGTGGGCTGGAGTCTTGGCCAGTCAAAGATGGCAGAAACTTATTTATACTTATAGGCAAAAGGTTGGAGCAAAAGTTTCTGAAACTTTTCCTGTTGTCACGCCACCTTCAGGCCAACATTTTAATGTGATTGTAAAAACTAAATAGCATATGACATTAGCTTGGTCTGCAACACTTCTGTGCCTTTACAAAATGGCACCAGACCTGAACAGAGGAAATTACTTGAGGGAACAGGTAGGAAGGAGATGAGACGGAAATAGCCACATGTGATAAATAGGTAGCAGGTAGGAGAGCCTTGAAGAGATTGTGTCTTGATTAAGGGTCGTCAGAAGATGAAGTCCAAGGAACAGTATAGGATATTGAAAGTAATAGGAAAGAGATCGTCAATAGAGATTTTGAGGTTAATGAGGAAAGTAAAGGGGATGAGGACAAAGAAGAGAAAAAATAAAGATAAATGGCCTCAATTAGCTCTTTTAAAAATTCTCTGAGATACTTGACAGAGATGGAAAGAAAAGCTGAAAGTGCAGAACAGCTCTTATAGGTCTGTGTCTCCAAGACAAAAGCTTTAATAGCTGTAAGTAACATATATTATCTCAATTTTGGTGGTATGCTTGACATACAAGCAGTGAAACCACAGTTATATCAGGTTGGCCTAACAGTCAATAGTGTACATGAAAAGTGAGTGCTCATTACTTTGCTTTTTAAAAAATCTTTCCAAGTGAGTTGCTTTTGATCAAAGACGTAATTAAAGAATTAAGCAAGTTTACATCTAATAGACTGCCTGCAGTTCTCCATTACATTTTTAGCAAGTGATAGTCTACTTTACATGATTGTCTATTATACTCATTAGGAAACTAAGCAAGTTGATTGTGTTTCTCTGAGAGGAAAGTAAATGTAAGCTAGAAAAGGTGTGTTATGCTTTAATGAGATGAGTGTGGTGCATACATACTCACAGCCTACTTTTCTTCATTTAGCACATGCACCAACCTTTAAATTATCTTGAGCTTTCACACGGCATAATGATTGTTTGCCATTTTGATTCTGCTGCACTCAGTGTTGGCCAGTCATGGAGATGGCTGGTGTTCTGGAAGAGGCTTCTTTCTCCCTGACAACAAAAGTAACAGTGATTAGTTCAGCTTCTTATTTGGGGCTCTATGCTATAACCCAGCCTGACATCATAAAGGCAACATTTTCTTACGGTTTTTTATTTTCTTTCTTCTTCATTCTCTCTCCCTTCTGTCTCTTCTGGAATGCTTTCTGAGCAAATTCTTTGCTTGAGGAGGAATGTGACATTCTCTTGCACTGGTTGATAAATATTTATGCCTGAGAACAGCATAAAGCTCTCTTTTGGATGCTTTCCCATTTTACACTGTGCTGGCTTTTGGCCTGATCTCTGTATTTAGAAAACACTGTGTATTACCTGCATGCTTTCTTGACTCGATTTCCTATTTCTAATGGGTCTGCAGCCAATACTGCATGAGAACTGTGTTGCAATATTTTCAATGAATTGTCAGGATACTTGAGTAAAGCCAAATGAAAAATAGGTGGCTTCTTTTCTAGGTGTATAAGCACATTTTAAGGAGAACTTTATAGACATGCCTGGAAAGGATATAGTACACAAAGCATGAAAACATTTTTAAACACTTCAATACTCTGGTAAAACTGAACAACTATGAATGGAATTAGAAACAGCAAAACTCCTGTGGCAGTATTAATACAATCCCATTTCACAATCATGGGGGTTTTTCCTGCCCATGTTCTACAATGTATTTCTGAGTTCTGCTTGTAGGTAAACAAACTGTGTAAATCCAGTAAAAAATATTTTCATTATTAAAGAAATTGTTCTGCCAATTTGTAGATTATTTGAGATCTACAGATGTAGAGCATTTGTAGATCTCCTGAGCCCAGGGCATTTCTGTAGGTCAGCATATATCGACAGAGCTGACAAGGGATCTCCCCGAGCTTCAGACCAGCGTTTGATGTCAACCAGTTTGGCTGCAGGGAGGATTAGGCTGGCGAGGCTGCATGAGCCATGTTTCCAACATCTCCACGAGGGCAAGACTCAGAGTGTGTGTGCTTAGTGGGGCTTCTTCGAAGGGTGGCCCTGGAAGCAGCCCTCAAGTGGACTATTACAATGCTTCTGAAATGCGCTGTGCCGTACGACTGGGTTAGGTGTCCAGCTCAGTACTGGAGTGGGCTGCAGTGTTGCTCGCACAACCTGGCTGCTTCAATTTCTCAGACAGAGCATTTGGAATGTTCCAAAATCTTCATGTCAACAGACTGGCCTCATACTGCAGTCCCAGCATGGGAACCAGATGTGAACTGTTCATTAGCTGTATGTGGCTACCAGTTTGTCATCTTGCACTAGTGCTGATTACTGACAATGCTGTGAGAACTTCGTGATTATGTACCTGATGGACAGAAAGATCTCTGTGTGTGTGCGTATACACACAAACATATGTACATATTCCTAAAAATACCTTACAGGATTCAGACTTTAGTTAGAGGTCAAAAACTTTCATTTTAATGTGGTATCTATGGAGTGACCATGGGGGCAGGAATCTTCCTGTCAGCATTTAGATTTAAAGAAAATGTTAGCTGAATATTTATTTTAATGTAATTGGTTATAGATATTGTTTCTATTGTTGTTTTTTTTTTGTTTTGGTTTGGTTTATTTTTCTTTCAGATATGAGAGAACAGAAATAGTGTTGCTTATTTTACAATTTAATCATCACAGAATCACAAAATGACAGAATGGTTGGGGTTAGAAGGGATTCCTGGAGCCCATCTAGTCCAATCTCCCTGATAAAGCAGGTTTACCCAGAGCTGTTAGCACAGAATTGTGCCCAGGCGGGTTTTGAGTATCTTCAGAGAAACAGACTCAACAACCTCTCTAGGCAGCCTGTTCCAGTACCCTGTCATCCTCAAAGGAAAGCAGTTTTCCCTCATATTCAGATGGAACATTGGGTTTCAGTATGTGCCCTCTGCCACTTGTCTTTTCACTGGGCACCAATGAAAACAGCTTGGCCCCATTCTCTTGACACCTGAATGTAAGATGTTTGTGTGCATTGATAGGATTTCCTCTGTCATCTCTTCCCTGGGATAAACAAGCCCAGCTCTCTCAACCTTTCCCGTAAGAGAGATACTCCAGTTTCTCAATCATTTTTGTTCCTCTCCACTGGACCCTCTCCATTAGTTTCTTGTCCTTCTTGAAATGAGCAGGCCAGAACTGGACACAGTGTTCCAGGTAAGGTCACACCAGGGCTGAGTAGAGGGGCAGGATCACCTCCTATGACCCTCTGGCAATGCTCTTCCTAATGCACCCCAGGATACCACTGACCTTCCTTCATGGACAACTTGTTGTTCCCCAGGACTCCCAGGTCTTTCTCCACAGAACTGCTTTCCAGCAGAGCCCTGTTCTGGTGCATGGGGTTATTCTTCCCTGCATGCAGGATCCTACATTTGCTTTTATTGAACTTCCATAGGTTCCTCTCCCCCCAGCTTTCCATCCTGTTCAGCTTACACTTAATGCCAGAGGTAACCACCCTTAATTTGGGGCTAAACTATCATTTTACTGAAACAACTGGTTGGAGTAGAGTGAAATTTCAACTTTTTACTAATGCTATTCTTTTGCTGGGTAACTTGACTGCCAAGTTTCATTCACTTCAGAAGAATCATTGAATAAGCTGAGTTGAAAGGGACCCATCAGGATCACCAAGTCCAACTTTTGGCCATGCCCAGGACACCCCAAGAATCATACTCTGTGCCTGAGACCATTGTCCAAATGCTTCTTAAACTCTGTCAGGCTGATGCTGTGACCACTGCCCTGGGGAGCCTATTCCAGTGCTCTGGAATTCTGAATGAAAAACGTTTTCCTGTTATCTAACCTCAACCACCCCAAAGGTTTAGTTTCATGCTGTTTCATAAGAGTGAAAAGATTGATACTTGCCCTTCCTCTTCCCCTCATGAGGTTGTTGAAGACTGCAATTAGGTCCCATTTCAGAGCAGATTAATAGGGCAAGATACATATCTGTGTATGCTATAATGAAAATATTGTTGCAGGAGGAAAAAAAATTAATTTAGAAATAGAAATAGAAAGAAAATAAGTATGTAAAACAACAAAGCACAGAAATACTTAAACATTACTAGACCAATTATTACTGTTTTCTGAGAGTTGCATTTTTCCCTGTGTCTGATGCAAAAGAAGTGTTGGTCTACTTCATTTTTGCAGACCATGGCTCTGTGTTTCAGTGACTCAATTAAAATTTGCCTCATGCAAATTGTTTCAGGAGCAGATGTGCATGCCAAACTGGGCAGAGAAAATGTTCAGTGAGGTCACAAAGAAGATGGTTCTTCATTATGCTCTGCCAAAATCTTAGCAGATCATTACTGAGCATGTCCAGATGTGAAATTTCAGTCAGTGTCTGTTTTATTTTTTGCATTGGTTTTTCTTTTAATTTCCTCTATTCCAGACTCTATTGATGGGTGAAATAAGTTCTTCTCCTGTCAGCCAAGCAAAGTATCAAGTTGATGGCTCTTGTTTGTAACAGGTTAGGTGTTCTTTCTTTCTTTCTTTCT
>VZRX01012703.1:2728-27898 GCA_013398075.1 Notiomystis cincta
GTTTTGCTGGTATTTTACTGAGGTTTTGCTGGTGTCTTGCTGCTGTTTTGCTGGTATTTTACTGGTGTTTTGCTGGTATTTTGCTGGTATTTTACTGGGGTTTTGCTGGGATTTTACTGGGGTTTTGCTGGTATTTTACTGAGGTTTTGCTGGTGTCTTGCTGCTGTTTTGCTGGTATTTTACTGGTATTTTGCTGGTGTTTTGCTGGGATTTTACTGGAGTTTTGCTGGGATTTTACTGGTATTTTGCTGCTATTTTGCTGGTGTTTTGCTGGTATTTTGCTGCTGTTTTGCTGGTATTTTGCTGGTATTTTACTGGTGTCTTGCGGGTGTCTTGCTGGTGTCTTGCTGGTGTTTTGCTGGTATTTTGCTGGTGTTTTGCTGGTGTTTTACTTGTGTTTTCCTGGTGTTTTCCTGGTGTTTTGGTGGTGTCCAGGTGCTGGGCAGGACGTGGGCAGGAGCTGCATCCTGGTGTCCATTGCTGGCAAGAACGTGATGCTGGACTGTGGGATGCACATGGGCTACAACGATGATGTGAGTGCAGGGCCCCCCTGGCACAGCTCCAGCCCCCCTCGTGTCCCTCCTGCCTCTTTCCCCTTCAAAAATCCTCCTTCCTCTCCAAAATGTCCATCCCCTCAAGCATTCCCTGAAGTGCCACCACCTCCTTTCCCTGGCTGGTGGATTTTGGAAAAATCTTTATTGATCCAGCTGGAAATGCTCCATTCCAGGTGGTTTGGGGCTCTCTGGATTTCCTGGGAGCAGGGATCCTGTCCTGAGCTCGAGTGCAGCTCATTCCTTGTGGGATCCTCACCCCACATCTCTGATGCTCCAGAGAGAGAAGGAAAATTCCTGAGTTTTGGCTTCCCTGACCCCAGTAAAAAAGGAAATATTCCTGATTTTGGCTTCCCTGACCCCAGTAAGAAAGGAAATATTCCTGATTTTGGCTTCCCTGACCCCAGTAAAAAAGGAAATATTCCTGATTTTGGCTTCCCTGACCCCAGTAAGAAAGGAAACATTCCTGATTTTGGGTCCTCTGACCCCAGTAAAAAAGGAAAATTCCTGATTTTGGGTCACCTGAACCCAGTAGGACAAGAAACATTCCTGATTTTGGATTTCAGGAAAGGAAAAATGGCACAAATATTCTGTAGGAATAAAGAGTTCAGGCAGCAAATAGTGACAGGAAAGCTTTTGTGGCTTTGTGCTTTAGAGCCAGGGTGTGCTGGGCACCTGTTTTACCTGGAAGGTAAAATAATTTGATTTTTAAGAGGTCAGGTCCCTGTCTGTCCCCTCCTCTGTGCCTCTCCTTTGCACAAGAAGCTGCTGGAGAGGGATCAGCACATTCCCAGTGCTCCAGGCCCTTCCCTCCTGGGTTTTGTTGGGTCACTGGGGCATTCCTGATGGTTCCTGGTCTTTCCCACGGCTGCAGAGGCGCTTCCCTGACTTCTCCTACATCACCCAGAACGGGAGGCTGACGGATTTCCTGGACTGTGTGATCATCAGGTGAGGCACCTTCCTCAGCCCAGCCCTGGGCAGCTTTTCCTGGCATCCCAAACACTTCCCAAGCCCATCCCTCATATTTTAACTGGTTCTTCCATCCCCAAAAGGCCTGGGAGCCACCCAAGCTGAATTCTGTGGGTTTATTTTTGAATTGCAGCCACTTCCACCTGGACCACTGTGGGGCTCTGCCCTATTTCAGTGAGATGGTTGGCTATGATGGCCCCATTTACATGACACACCCCACCAAGGCCATCTGCCCCATCCTGCTGGAGGACTACAGGAAAATCACCGTGGATAAAAAAGGGGAAACCAACTTCTTCACCTCCCAGATGATCAAAGACTGCATGAAGAAGGTGGTGGCTGTGCACCTTCACCAGACAGTGCAGGTGAAAGGGGCTCTGCTGGTGTTGCAGGAGGCAGAAAACTCAATTTTAATTGAAAATATTAGTGTTAATGAAGGGGTTTGCTGTTGGGGCAGGTGGATGAGGAGCTGGAGATCAAGGCTTACTATGCAGGCCACGTGCTGGGAGCTGCCATGTTCCAGATCAAGGTTGGCTGTGAGTCCGTGGTGTACACTGTGAGTATGCCCAGATTTGGAATTATTTCCCTTTTTTGTAAGCTGTAAATATTCCCAGATATTTATAGATCCCTGCACTGGCTCAAAAACATCCCTGGGTTTCTCTTCTCCCCTCAGGGTGATTATAACATGACACCAGACAGACACTTGGGGTGAGTAAAAAGCTGAATTTCTGTGAGTTTTGGGGATTTCTGACTGGAAGATTTCAGCACAGCTGCTGTTAATAGCAGGGGCTTATCAACTTTTAATTCTTTGGAATATTTAATGCTGGAAACATAAATGCAATTTTGAATTGAGGGAGCAAAGAGATTTACACGAAACCTTCCACACAGGCCTTAATTTTATCTTCTGAATTCTCACATAAATGTATTTTTAGGGCTGTGCAATAATTTGAAACTTTTTTCATGGTGTTTTTACTTTCTAAGAGAGCATTAATCACAAACTTCATCACTCAGTGTATTTGCACTGGCAAATAGGAGAGATTTATAACATTCCTGCTGTTCAGATGAATATTTTATTGCATTTAAATATTAACTTTCAAGGTCTGTAATCTGAATTTTGAGCCAGATTCATTTTAAAGGACCTTGCTGCTGCCACAGAATTCCCAAGGCACACTCGATTCCCGTTCCCTGTGGCCACAGTGACATTCCCAGGCAGGGTTGGGAATCAGGAATGACAGAAAGCATCTCCTGACTGGCTTTTTGCTTTAAATCCTTGTGCTCAGAGCTGCCTGGATTGATAAGTGCCGCCCTGATCTGCTGATCAGTGAATCCACCTACGCCACCACCATCAGGGATTCCAAACGCTGCAGGGAGAGGGATTTCCTCAAGAAAGTCCACGAGACTGTGGAACGAGGAGGGAAGGTACAGTGGCTCTTCCCACAGATTTGTCACTCTCCAAACTTTTGGCTTCAAATCCTCCAGAGCTTGAATTCCCCTCGGTGGAGGGGGAGAAAAACATTCCTGGGACTTGAAGGAGTATCAGGAAGTGAGGGGGGTTTGTGCAGGAATAAGAACCCCAGGGTATTTTCTGCTGCTTGGCTTTCTCAGACTCTGAATTCCACCTCCATTCCAGGTTCTCATCCCGGTTTTTGCCCTTGGACGTGCTCAGGAGCTTTGTATTTTATTGGAAACCTTCTGGTGAGTGCAGCCTGGGTGTGTCCTGCTGCTTTTTGTGATCCTTTGTGTCTGAAAACAGCAGGAATTTTTCTCTAGGGAGGAGGAGAAGGGCACTAAAGCCTGCAAGGGGGCGTAGCATTGTTAAAATATTGATTTATAGCTCGTGAAAACAGGGAAAACCACCCCAGAACCCCTCAGGAGACTCCCCAGTGATGCAGGGATAGCCAGGAAATACTTAACCCCTCACAGGTCACCTCTTTTCCAGGGAAAGGATGAACCTGAAAGCTCCAATTTACTTCTCCACGGGCCTGACAGAGAAGGCCAATCATTATTACAAACTCTTCATCACCTGGACTAACCAGAAAATCCGGAAAACCTTCGTGCAGAGGAACATGTTTGAGTTCAAACACATCAAAGCCTTCGACAGAGCCTTTGCAGACAACCCAGGGCCCATGGTAGGGGGTGTTGGTGAGGGAGCACAGCAGTGTGATCCCAAATCCTGGGGGGAAAAGCATCCTGAGCATCCTCCACCTCATCAATCCCACTCGTGGCCAGGCCATCTCTATAAACTCTGGTTTGGTTTCATTATTTAAGGTGGAAACCTCCAGAAAAAAATTCAAATTTTGCTTGTTTGTATCATCTACATGTCCTGATTCAAGCCATGGTTTTTTCAACACAGTCTTTTATTGCTGCTTTAATTCTGGCTGGTTTTGGTACCATTAAAAAAAAAAAAACCACCCAGAGTTTTCCATCAGACACTGTGGATGCTCACAAATATTTCCTAAAACAGTGGCTCAGCTCCTGGGAATTCTGGACAGGGTGGGAGGAAAATCAAATAGCAAAACCCCCCTTTTTGTGCAGTCTTGGTGATGGGTTTTGGTGGATACTCTGCATGGATTTAGGATATTTCTATAAATAATGGGGGAAAATGGTTTTCTGTGGTGATTTATGGCACATCTTGGACTTGCAGGTGGTGTTTGCAACCCCTGGGATGCTCCATGCAGGACAGTCCCTCCAAATCTTCAGGAAATGGGCAGGGAATGAGAAAAATATGGTAAGAAATTGTTTTTTGGGGGTGATATTTTACACTGATGTGAGTCCTAAGGACTGAGGTTGCAGGAAAGCTTTTCCTGGAGAGCTGGAATTAAAGAACACAAATCCTCTTTGAACCAGCATATCCTAAAGCTCGAAATTTGTGATTATTTTGATGTTTAACAGCCCTGCCAGGCCCAATCCATGATTTTCCTGGGTTTTTTTTCCAGGTGATCATGCCTGGCTACTGCGTGCAGGGAACTGTGGGCCACAAGATCCTCAGTGGGCAGAGGAAGCTGGAGATGGAAGGAAGGCAAATTGTAAGTTTGATTTTCAATTCAGGGGAAATTCTTATCCTTGCAGTGGGAATAGAACGAATCCAACACTGAAAATACCTCAAAATAATATTTTTTTGGCTAAGTTTGATTTGAGTTTTTCCCCACTTTGCATTAATTTCTGCCATAAAACTTTGAGGTGCCCTTTGCTTCTGCCATTAAACTTTTAGGGGCAGTTTATAAGGTTGAAAAATGAGGTCCCATCAGGCAAAGAGGTAAAATTGATACATTTTAAGCAGATTTGGGTAATAAAACACCAGCTGCCCTTCAATATTTGCTCCATTTCTGTGACAAATACTGTCTGAAATGGGGCAGCTCCGGCCTTCAAGCTGCGACACCTTTCCTTTAATACAATTCAGCTTTCCCCCTTCCTCCTTTCACCTAAATCCAGAGGGATCTGGGCCTTCCTGAGGGCATTCCAAAGGAATTCCCAGTTCCCACGGCCTGTGCTCTGCCCCTCCCAGCTGGAAGTGAAGATGCAGGTGGAGTACATGTCCTTCAGCGCCCACGCCGACGCCAAGGGCATCATGCAGCTCATCCGCCAGGCCGAGCCCCGCAATGTGCTCCTGGTGCACGGCGAGGCCAAGAAAATGGAGTTCCTGAAGCAGAAAATCGAGCAGGAATTCCGTGGGTATCCATGGGAAAGGAGGGAATGGCACTAAAAGCTTTAAAATTACATTTTGGATCCACAGACTCGCAGCAGGTTTGGGTGGGGTGGTGTTCACGGCTCCCCTCACGGCGCCTCACCTGTGCAATCTTAATTAGATTAATCAAGCCCAGTTAATTGCAGTGACCATCTTGGTGTGCACTTTCAGCTGCCCCAGGAGCTGCTTCCATAGGTATCCATGGGAGGGAAGGGCATTAAAGCTTTAAAATCCCATTTTTGATCTGCCAGCCCTCAGCAGATTTAGGTGAGGTGGCATTCACAGCTCCCCTCAAGGAAGTGATACCTGTAACAAATTAATTAGCATTAATCAAGCCCAGTTAATTGCAGTGACCATCTTGAGTTGGTTTGTTCACTTCCAGCTGCCCCAGGAGCTGTTTCCATAGGTATCCATGGGAAAGGAGGGAATGGTATTAAAGCTTTAAAATCCCATTTTTGATCCACCAGCCCTCAGCAGAGTTAGGTGGGGTGGCATTCACAGCTCCCCTCAAGGATTTAGCAAATTAATTAGGGTTAATTAAGCCCAGTTAATTGTAGTGAGTGTCTTGGGTTGTTTTGTTCACTTCCAGCTGCCCCAGGAGCTGCTTCCATAGGTATCCATGGGAGGGAATGGCATTAAAGCTTTAAAATCCCATTTTTGATCTTTCCACAGATTTAGGTGAGGTGACAATCACTCCCCTCAAAGAAGTAACAACTTAATTAGCATTAATTAATCCCAGTGAGCCCCTTGAGGTGGGAGTTTTGTTGCTGCTGCCCAGGGGGGCTGACAGGAGGCCTTGCCTTTGCAGATGTCAGCTGCTACATGCCAGCCAACGGAGAGACCACCACCATCCTCACCAACCCCTGCATCCCTGTGGACATCTCCCTGGGCCTCCTCAAGAGGGAAACAGCCATAGGTGACACTTCCCACCCCAAATTTCCTCCCTGCTGCTGGCTTTTTGTAGTGCTGGGAAGCTGTAAATTTCTACTGAGTAACGTTTAAAATCAATGTGCACGCCCTGCTTGGTTTGGGAGAGCTGGGATGGCTTTTATAAACTGAATTTTAGAGGGATTATGGGGTTCTCACATCAGGAAGGGCTCTGGGAAGAGAGAGAGTTGCTCTGTATCACTGAAAAATATTTTTTAGCTGTCAATATTGCTGATATTTGATGCAGGGAACAGAGAAGAGAAGAAGGGTGGAAAATTTTAATGTCTGAACCTCAGCAGGGCCTCAGAGCCCCAAGCTCAGACCTCGAGCAGCTGTTTTGGGTGAAAAACCAGCACCTCATGTTGTGTTTTTCTCCCCCTGGCCTTGCTTTAGGTCCTTTACCAGATGCCAAGAAGCCAAAGCTGATGCACGGCACGTTACTGATGAAGGACAATGTGAGTGAGAGTCCTCGTGCTGCTCTCGTGTCCTCTGAGGGTGGGTTTTGTGTCCTCTGAGTGCATTTTCTGTCTTCTGAGTGCATTTTCTGCCCTCTGAGGTTTTTTTTTATGTCCTCTGAGTGCATTTTCTGCCCTCTGAGAGTGTTTTTTTGTGTCCTCTGGGGGTGGTGTCGTGTTCTGGGAGTGCACCAGGAACCCAAATCACCCTGAGCAGTTCTGTTGATGCTTCATCATCAACCTCACCTTTATTTTTAAACATCATTCCCCTGCTAGGGGAGGTTAAACCACCTTCCAGAGACCAACCTTACTTCGTTAAGTATTCATTTATTATTACTTTGGTGGATGTCTTGTCCCAGTCTCAGCTCTCCCTTTGCTGCCAGCCCTCAGCACTGACGCAGTTTCCCCACGGGAAGGGAACCCCGCTCCCCCTGACCTCAGGACAGCACCACAACTCCACAGCTCTCACAGGAATGCTTTTCCCATGGATTTTCTCCCTTTTCCCGACAGAGTTTCCGGCTGGTTTCCCCCGAGCAGGCCCTGAAGGAGCTGGGGCTGGCGGAGCATCAGCTGCGCTTCACCTGCCGCGTGCACATCCAGGACCCGCGCAAGGAGCACGAGACCGTGCTCAGGGTCTACAACCACCTCAAGGGGTGAGCCCTGCCCTCCTGGGAAAGCTTTTCCAGCCTCAGGGATGGAGCTGAGCTGATTCCCAACCCAGGCAGCTCAGGTGGGGCACAGGTGGTCCCTCCTTTGAGGTGCCAACAGCAGACGCTTTAAAGTTGTTTTTCCCAGCAGCCTGGGAGTTCTTTCCTCAGGGTTGGAGCTCTGGAGCCTGGGATAAACTCTGCAGGAATGGTTTCTGTAGGAAATATTCCTTGGTTAATGCAAACACCAGGAGAAGTTCTGGCTCAGCCCTGTTAGCCCTGCCATGGGCTGGCTCAGACACAGCCAGGAGAGGAGCAGGAGGCTGGGATCTGGGATGAACACCCAGAATGCCAAATAAATCCCCATCTCCTCTCCTCCACTGCAGCCTGAGAGTTCTTTCCTCAGGGTTGGAGCTGTGGAGCCTGGGATAAACTCTGCAGGAATGGTTTCTGTAGGAAATCCTCTGTGGTTCATGCAAACACCAGGATAAACTACAGATAAGCCCTGTTAGCCCTGCCTTGGGCTGGCTCAGGAGAGGAGCAGGAGGCTGGGATTTGGGATGAAGATCCAGGGGTGATCCAGCATCCCAAATAAATCCCCTGTCTCCTCTCTCTCCAGGATCCTGAAGGATTATTCAGTGCAGCATCTCCCTGATGGCTCCATCACTGTGGAGTCCATCCTGATCCAGGCCACAGCCCACTCAGAGGATCAAGGAACCAAAGTCCTGCTCGTGTCCTGGACTTACCAGGTAGGAATTCCTGATTTCTCACCTGAATTCCAACCATTCCAAACCATTCCTGCACTGGGGTGAGGCTCCCTGCTCTGGCTTCCAAGGAGTTTGGAAGATGAGGGGAGTCCCTGCTGTTTCCTGAGCATTTGGGGTTGAGCAGAAATGGTTTTGCAGGAGCTCCCTGAGCCCAGTGAAGCAGAGGCAACTTCTGGGGTAATTCCAGTTAATCCCAGTTAATCCAATTCCCTCTGTGTTTCGAGCACTGCTGGGAATTTCTAACTTGGAGGATTTCAAACAAGTTGAGAACAATGTCTGATCCCAACGTGATTTTGTTTGACAGTCACTCCATCATCTTCCCTTTCTGTGGCTGGATTATTAAATCCTTCCCAGCAAGGAAATGCCTTTGGAGGGCAAAGCAACACCATCAGTGGTTCTTTATTCCTTGATTTCAAGCAAAAATGGGGCTTTTCCTCAAAGGAAACCCCCTCAGGTGCTTTGAGAAATGGGACTTTGACACCAATATTTTGTAAGAACACCCAGAAGTGCAAAGGATTGTTGCAGTTTTTGAACACAGCTCACATCAGATCTTGCAAGGTCCAGGAATTCTCTCAGTCCATTTCTAGGGACCAAAATTAAATTTTACTGCCCCAAATGGGGCAGTGAAGAGGAAGGTTTTGCTCTCATCCCATTTCCCTTTCTCTTCTTAGGATGAAGAGCTGGGCAGTTATCTCACATCCCTCCTGAAGAAAGGCCTGCCCCAGAGCACACCCTGAGAGCAGAGCCCAGCCCAGGGCGGGGCACAGAGTCAGATTTTATTTTGTTTACATTGTCAAGGCTTTTTTCTGCTTGGTTTTAATAAAAGAATTCCAGTGTTTGTCCAATTCCTGCAGTGACAAGTCACCATCACTGGGATTTTCCCCCTTGGAAAAACCAATCCAGGGAGTCAAGAACCTGTTTAGAAACAGACCTGAGGAATAATTTTTGAGTTGTTTACCCAGTAAAGTAAAAAGTAACTCAGTGTTTTCCCCTCCCACAGCTCATTTCCCTTTAAAATCCCCTCAGTGCTGACTGAAACAATTAAAATTCAAAATATAAAAGCAAAACAGAGCCCATGCAAAGTGTAAAACCCCAAATGTGCTGATTACCAAGCAGCAAAACTTCTTTAATTCCCTATCCTTCCCTCAGGGAACAGCTGCAAGGAGCCTCCAATCTGGTTTATTTTACCTTTATCCATAAAAATTGTGCTTGGCTGATAAAATCAGTCCCCCTCCAGTGCTGGGAGGGTTTTCCACAGCCTATAAATGGGATAAAAATAGCAATTTCTGCTAAAGGTAAAGGAGTATTTGGGGCTAATGCTCCCTCTGGGGCTCTCACAGTGCCAGGATTCTCACCAAACCCTCCCAAGGAACACAGGGATCATCATTTTCCAGAGTTTAAACAAGTTGGAGCTGATTTTCTCACCAATATCTAAAAAATACTGGCAAAATACAGGAAGGGAGAGGCCAGAGGCCAAGCTGGTGTTTTAATAATAATTAATAAGAGGTGTCAAATGAAGACCAAGCTCCTGGGCACAGGGTGAATTTCAGGAATTGGGAAATTCAAATCCTGGTTTTTGTTCATCTCCTGCTCTCAGTCCTTGATGAAGTTTTGGGGTGATGTTTGAAGGAGCAGAACTGAGCCTCTTGTTAGACCAAAACCCCACATCCTCTGGAGTTAAGTTGGGTTTAAGCAGGTTTTAAGCCAGGCCTGTGGTTTTCTGGTGCCTCAGAAAGGAAAAGCAATCCAGAGTCTGAGTTTCACAGGGGATGGAAATTCAGCAGTTTCTCAGAAGCCACGTGGGGTCTGTTAATGCAAGAAAAGGGGTGAGAAAAGGTCAGGTGGTTGTGTTTCCATCATCAAATGTGACTGGGAAATAAAAGAATTTTGGACATTTTTCAAGAGTGCAAAGAGCTGGGGCAGCTCCTGCAGGAACCCCCTGAGGGTGTGGAGAGAGGAGCTTGATAAATCCTGGGATTTATCAAATATCTGCTCCCTTCTCAACCTCCATTCATGGGGGTCCAGCTGGGATGCTCAAGGCAGGATGAGAAGCCCCTGTTTGGCTGTGGAATGTGGGCAGGAGCCCTTCAAACCAGGGAAAAGCCCAGCAGGGCTGCCTGGATCCAGCAATTTCCTGGATTTCCTTCCCATCGCCCCTTGAAACAGCCCTGGCTTCTCCCAACCCCAAAATTCAACAGATTGAGCCCAAAACATCACTGAACACAAAAGCAGGAGGTGCTCTGGAGGCTTTTACAAGGCTCCAGCTCCCCCAAGGATTGTCCCAGTTTTCTGATCAAAATCTCCAGCTGCTTTAACAGCCACCACAACAACAACAAAAAAGAAATTATTAAAAAACCCTTTTTTTCCAGGCTTGTTTTTAAGGAAATAATTGCAAAGATCAGCTCTGGGTGTACCTGGAGTGGGATCAGTTGCTTCCATCCCCGTGGTTTCTCCTTCCACGCCTCAGAGTGCCAGGAGGGGTCCCCAAAATTGTGGTCACAGACGGTGAAGACCCTCTTGGAGCTGCTCCTGAGCCGGAAGGGGCAGCGCCAGCGCCTGCTGGAGCAGTGGAAGCGGTAGAGGACTGGGTTGAGGCAGCAGCTGAAGCTGCTCAGGGCCGAGCTCACCCTCTGCAGGTGGGGCCCTGCAATGTGCTCGGGGATGGCCCGCAGGCGCAGCAGGAGGTGCAGCAGCTGGCAGAGGTGGTAGGGGAGGAAGCACAGGGCACAGATGGCCAGGACGATGGAGATGGTGCCCAGGGCCTTCCTCCTGGCAGCTCTGCGCCGGCTCTGCCAGATGCTGCCAGCCAGCAGCGGGAAGCCCAGCAGGATGGTGGAAACCGGGACAAGGAACCCAAAAATGAAAGGCAGGATGGTTTGGGGGGCTGTGGGGTGAGCCCAGCTCCAGGAGAAGCTCCCCGAGCAGGCTGTGCTGCTCCTCTCCCCTCTGCTGTGCAGCACCAGCGGCACAGTGACCCCCAGGGCCACCCCCCACAGGGCTGTGGCCAGCAGGACGTAGTGGGTGGCCCTGAGCCGGATGGAGGTGAAGGGGTGCAGCACTGCCAGCCACAGATCCACGCAGAGGCAGCCGAGAAAGGCAACGCTGAGGGACACGTGGAGGCAGAAGAGAGCCCCGGAGAGCCCGCAGGCCGTGTCCCCGAAGGCCCAGCTGTCCCCGTGCAGCTGGGAGTGGATGTGGAGGGGCAGCACACAGAGGAGCAGAGTGTCCAGCAGGGCCAGCTGCAGCAGGAAGATGTAGGAGTGGGACAAGGGCTTGGCTCTGCAGGACAGCAGGGACAGGGACAGGGCATTGCCCGCCAGCCCCAGCACCGACACCGCGCTGTAGGAGACGGCAAACAGGGAGTGCTGCAGGTCTGCTCCCACAGCTGCTGCTGAGCTGCTGTTTGTCCCCTGGAAAAGTGGGGAATCCGTGCCACTGGAGCCTCCCTCAGCCCAGGAAACCCCTGCCATGGCTCCTGCTGGAGAGCAGGACTTGTCCCCTCCTCTCAAGCCATCTCCTGGAGTTTTGTTTCATCCCAGCTGAAGTTCCACCCCACGGTGATGCTCACTCAGCCTGGGCAGCTCTGTGGCTCTCATGGACAGCAGTGACCCTGTAAAGGAAAAAAAAAACACATTTAAAACATAAATATTCAGGTTTTCACAGTGCACAGAGAATGATTTCCTCATATTTTTTGTCTCTTTTCTCATGTTTTTATCCTATTTTTTTCTTTTCTCTTTTTTTGGTCTTTTTTCTCATGTTTTCATCATGGTTTTGTGGTTTTCCTCATGTTTTTTGTCTCCTTCCCCATGTTTTCCTCCTGTGTTTTGTCTTTCTCATGTTTTCAGCATGGTTTTGTGTCTTTCCTCATGTTTTTTTGTCTCTTTTCTCATGTTTTTATCCTATTTTTTTCTTTTCTCTTTTTTTGGTCTTTTTTCTCATGTTTTCAGCATGGTTTTGTGTCTTTCCTCATGTTTTTTTGTCTCTTTTCTCATGTTTTTATCATTTTTTGGGTCTCTTTTCTCATCTTCTCATCATTATTTTCTCTTTTCTCGTATTTTTTTTTCTCTTTTCTCACATCTCGTGCATCTGGGGCAGCTCTGAGATAAACAGCTCTGGGGAGGAAGTGTGAATTGAGAGTTTCCTTTGGAAAGCACCTGCCAGCCCCTGTGCTTTCATGATGAGAAATTCAGTGCAGAAGATGAGAAAAGAGACAAAAAACCAGGAGAAACCAGACAAAAACCACAAGAAAATACACATAAACAGGATGAAAACATGAGAGAAGAGACAAAAACATGAGAAAAACAAGAAAAAAGAGACAAAAACATGAGAAAAACAAGAAAAAAGAGACAAAAACATGAGAAAAAATCGTGAGAAAAGAGACAAAAACAAGAGGAAAACATGAGAACAGAAAAAACATGAGAAAAGAGACAAAAAACATGATAAAAACACAAGAAAAGGGACCAAAAAAATGGGAAAATAACAGGATCCCATCTCCCAGCCTGAGAGTGGACAGACCCATCCACCATTTAAAAAAATCAGGATCTGATCAAATTCCAAATTCACTTTTCCTTCCCCAGATTTGTTTTGTTGTTGTGGGTTTTTTGGGCCACTCTGAACTCCTGTTTCTGGGCAGTAATTTCATTTACAAGCACACAGAAAACATCGAATTTTCCACTGGATTTGGAGCTCATTAAATTATTACATTTTTCCACGTAAAACTGAGGTCGAGGCTCTGAATTTTGGTCAATTTGTTGGTTTTTTTTCTGATTTTAAAGCATCACTGGCATGATCTCCCCACAGACGGGGTGCCCAAATGGAATCAACTAAAAAGACCCAGAGATACCCCAGGAAAAGAATGGAAAATCCCCCTGCTAATGAGGATTAATGAAGGACATAAATTGGGAGTTTGTGCAGAAATTCTCTGCTGAGGGTACAGGGGGCATCTCCTTTCATTCAATGCCTTGAGATTATTTTTAACAGCTGCTCAGGGATGTAAAAACCAAAGTAAAACCCCTCAGGAATTCTTTTTGTAGAGTTTGCCAGATTATTTACTCCTGAACTCCAGCCTGGGCTGCTCAGTCACTAAATTTGGATTTTTATCGGGCCACAACTGCAGAAACCTCAATTTTTTGCACTGTGGCTGTTAAAAAATGGAGATACCTGAGCATGATGAACACCCAAACAGCATTAATATTTATTTAATATTTCTGTACCCTGTGAAGACTAAAATCATAAATAGAGATAGGAACTGCACTTACCAGAGCTCAGAGGGGGACATTGGGCTCTCCAAATCCCCTCAGGGCCGTGAGGTCCCAGCTCAGCTGCTCTGAGGAGCCATCGCTGCTCTGCTGAGGGAAACCACAGGAAGAGAGAAACCAGCACAAGCTGTCACTGAGACAGCCCCCAAAATCGGGGAGGGAGCTGCAGTGGGGCTTTGGTGCTCCCCAAAAATGTCCTGCACGAGGGAAGCCCAAAAATCCCACCCAAATATCCCACCCAAAGGCAGCCTGGATCCCCTCGTGTCCCTCCGGAGCCATCTTGGGCCCACTCCCGGCTGGGCCTGGAGCTCCCCTCAGACAAGGGGAAGCCAGGGAATGCTGCCATTCCACTTTCCAGGCAAATCCCTGGCTGAAAATATGAATTAAGGTTTGGAAGAGCTGGAAAATCCCTGTCTTGATCCTGCAAGGCACCCAAAAATCCCACCCAAAGGCAGCCTGGATCCCCTCATGTCTCTCCGGAACCATCTTGACCCTGCTCCAGCTGAGCCTGGAGCTGAATTCCTACTCCCCTCAAAGGGATGGAGAGCCAGGGAATGCTGCCATTCCACTTTCCAGGCAAATCCGTGGCTGAAAACACCAATTAAAGTTTGGAAGAACTGGAAAAATCTCTCATTCCGTGTCCTGATCCAACAAGGCCCCAAAGAGCACCAGAGCAGCTCCATGGCAGAGACCAGTTCTCCTCCAAAGCCGTGCTGGGAATTATTCCCTGAGGGAATGAAGAGCTCTGAGGGGAGCCAGGAATCTCCTCTCTCCTTTTCTTCCCTGTCCAGAGGAGGTGTGAGGCAGAATTGCTGCCTGGGATGGGATGGGATGGGGAAGGGAGCTGAACCCTGAATTTGGGCTATGCCCGTGTCCTTCCCCACCCCAAATCCAGCATGGCCTCCAGAGGGGTCAGCGAGAGCTGCTGCTCCCTCCAGCACAAAACCTGGGAATTTCAGGGGCTTCAAGAGCTTCTTTCTCTGCAATTTGTTCCCTCACAAGGGGGAGATTTATTCTGGAGGTGCCAGACACCCCAAATGCTTCACTTCACTCCTCAACATTTGCATCTTTCCTGCGTTCCTGCCTCTCCGAAAGTCCTTTTTTAACAGAAACACGCAGAGATTTTGGTGTCATTCCTGAGGAAAAGCCCCACAGGCTGCCCCAGTGTTTGTTTTATTGCCTGGCAGAGCTGAGTGGTGAAAATAAAATAAAGACAAATATGAGCTCTCTGCTTGCTGCTGATGCCCAGGGAGAGTGACAGCACCACGAAGAGGTGAAGTAAAAGCTGCTGATGGAGAGAGGCAAAAAACCAGAGCACTTCCAAAGGCTTTTTTTCTGTAAATCCCTCCTCAAACAAAACCAGCTGGCAGAGGGCAGGGGAGGAGAGGAAATGCTGCATTTTCTCCTCTGCTCTCAGCCCGCCTTCCTCCCACACGCCCCTCAGCAGGAAAAAACACCTCAAAATATATAAAATACCCGGCCCTGCTCCTCCCTCCTCCTGAGACAGGCAGCAGAACCTCGGAGAGAAGCCAAAGGAAAGAGAGCAGCACAAAACTGTTCTTCCTTTCCCCCTGGCAGCCCCGGAGGGCAGCGACAAAGGCCAGGCAGCCCCAGTCAATGGCTTTTATTGAGGCCAGGCTGGGTGGCTTGGCTTCCTCCAGCCCAGAGCCACAAGAGTCCTTTCAGCTCAGCCCACAGAGCTCCTCTTCTGCTGGGGCACTCGGGGAGGCCAGATCTGAGGGGACAGAGAAAGAGAACATTGATTTAGGGGAGAAGATGGCACTGGAAGCACCTGAAAGCACTCGAGATCTGCTTCGCTTCCCTCCCCGCTGGAAGGAGAGGGACAAAACCAGCAGCTGCCTTTGCAGGCCGGGCTCAGAGCTCAGTTCCAGCTCCCTGCACTGCTCTTTGTTCCCTCCCCTTTCCCTTCTGGCTTCCTCCATCCCACCTGGATGTCTGCAGAGCCTGGAAGTGTGGTGAAAAGTGCTTTGTGTCCACATTTCCTGGGCTCTGGGTGAGCCACAGGCAGCTCAAGCCTCGCACTTTGAACTCCTGCTGTCCCCAGCAGGGATATCCAACCTCCCTTGGTTATTTCTGCAAGTCTGTCCCACTTTTTTAGGCTAAAAAACTCCAACTGTTCATCATGGAGGGGTTTTTGGTAGGGAAAATCCCATCCTGTGGGCAGGGACACTTTGCATTATCCCAGGCTGCTCCAAGCCTCGTCCAACCTGGCCTTGGACACTTCCAGATCAGCTGCTGTTAGATTAAGAGAATTTTCACACTAACATAAACAGAAGGATGCTCTGCTCTGCCCTCCAGCCCCCAAAATCCTCCCCTAAATCCCAAGGGAGAAACCAGGGAACAGAACTGGAGCTGCAGATCCCACAGGAGATTTGGGTTCTAGACACAGCCTGGGACAAGACAAGAATTCAAAGCACCCTGACAACAGCAATTTTCTCTCATTAACCTGCAAGCAAGAGGCAAAACTTCCCTATTTTTCCATGTCAGCTGCTCTGAGTGCTTCTGCATTTGCTGTGATCTTCAGGAGCTGATTCCCAAGGTCCCTCCCAGCTCTCTGTGGGTGCCAGCACAGCCCAGGATCCTGTTCCCACAAACCCCCTGCTCACCTGCCTGGCTGTACTCCACGGATTTCAGGAAGAGCCCCGAGGGTGGGGCCATGGCATGAGGAGGGAAAGCCCGGGCATCCTTCAGCTCCAGCAGCTCCTTGATGTGGTGAGGAGCCAACTTCCCCTGGCCCACGGCAACCAGAGCCCCGACCATCCTCCGGACCTGGGAAAGCCACAGGACACGGGGTGGGAGCTGCCCTTGGAACACTGAGCAGGAAATTCTTGTTCTGAGTCAGCAAAGGACGCCCCCACCTTTGTTTTAGGTCTGAAAGGCCCCAACCACAGCCTGGACTCACCCAGCTCAGGCCTGGCTGCTCCTGGTGAGCATCAAACACCTGGTCCAGGGAGCATTTTGGCCTCTCAGCCCCACCCCAGCAGCCACAGCCACCCCAAAATCTGTAAGGAAAGGTGATTTTCCCCTCCCAGCAGGGATTGAGGTGAATTCTCAGCCTGCCTGCAACGTGCAGTGGCATCTTCAGCGAGCAAAGCTGCTGGAAAGGGGAAACAACAGCAAAACGACCCCATTTCCTTTGATTTCCTTTAATTAAATTTCCTTTAATTACTCCCTGCCTAGGACTGAAGACATTCCAATGACCCCCAGCTAGGCTGGGCTGCCTTGGAGCTGTGGGAAGGAGCTGGAATCAGGCTGGATGTTGTAGAGGCAGCTGTGAGGCAGCTCCCACAGGCTCCTCGCACACCAGCACTGCTGATTTCAGCTGGGGGCTGTGGAGGAGCTTGGCTTTGTTCAGCTTTTCTCTCAGAAAGGCAAAAAAAAGAGGGGAAAAAACTCTCCCCCCCGAGCAGGGCAGCCCACCAGCAATCTGGGATTTCACAGCTTCCCTCCCTCTGCTGTCCCAGCTTCCCCTCCCGGCCTCCCCACGCAGCACTCGCAGCCCTGCGGGGTGGGCAGAGATCTCTCACTCAGTGCTCTCCTCCTGCACAGACCTCAGCTCACTCCTCACCATCCTCCTGGCCAAAAAAATCCCTCCTGGATCCTCAGGAGCTGCTGCTGCTCCCCGAGGGCCAAGACTTGGGGCTGCCAAAGCCACCTGCACCCCAAATGTGGGTCTTTGTCTCTAATCCTCAGTTTCCATCCTGAATTCTCCATCCCCAGTTCTCCACCTGTGATTTTCCATCCCCAATTAATTTCCAATTTTCCATCCCCAATTCATTCCCAGTTCTCCACCCCCAGTTCTCCATTTTTAATTCTCCACCTCCAAATCTCCACCCCCAATTCATTTCCGGTTTTCCATCTCCAGTTCTCCACCCCCAGTTCTCAATTCCCCAGTTCTCCAGTCCCTGATTCTCCATCCCCAATTCTCCATCCTGAAATCTCTACCTCCAGTTCTCCACCCTCACATTTCCACCCCCCAATTTTCCATTTCCAATTCTCCATCCCCAATTCCCCATTCCCAGTTCCCCAGTTCTCCATCCCCAGTTCCCCAGTTTCCCATCCCTAATTCCCATTTCCAACTCTCCATCCCCAACTCTCAATCCCCAATTCCCCATTCCCAGTTCTCCCCCTCCACCTCTCCCACCCCAGTTCTCCCTGTGTTCTCCCTTATCTGAACTAAACATTTATCCCATTCCTTTCCAAACTCTCCAAATTCCTCCCTGCACTGCTGGAATCAACCCCTGGGCTGAGTTTGGGACTCATTAACATTTAATAAACAATTAACCAAGGCTCACTGAGCAACTTGGTCGTGTTTATCCCTTAAAAAGCTCCAACAACACGAGGAGATTTTTTTATCCAGAGGGAAATTCCAAGTTCTGGGATCTTGGAGTGCCCAGAATTGGAGATGGGGAATTGGGGATGGGGAATTGGATATGGGGAATTTGGGATGGGGAATTGGAGATGGGGAATTGGGGATGGGGAATTGGGGATGGGGAATTGGGGATGGAGAATTCAGGATGGAGAATTGGAGATGGGGATTCAGGATGGAGAATTGGAGATGGGGAATTGGGGATGGAGAATTGAGGATGGAGAATTGGAAATGGGGAATTGGGGATGGAGAATTCAGGATGGAGAATTCAGGATGGAGAATTCAGGATGGAGAACTGGGGATGGAGAATTCAGGATGGAGAATTGGAGATGGGGAATTGGGGATGGAGAATTCAGGATGGAGAGTTGGAAATGGGGAATTGGGGATGGAGAATTCAGGATGGAGGAGCAGCTCAAAGCCTCCCCCGTGTTATTTTCTCCACCCTCACTAGAGGTCATTGCATGCCACGACTTCGCCTTTGCTGCCTCCACACTGGGAATGAGCCAGGAAAAAGCAGATCCCAAATATCCACAGGCCTTCATTTCGACAAAAAATATCTACTCTCAGCTTTTGGGCTGGTTTCACCTTTTTTTTACAGTAAAAATGCCCAGGTTGAGGTGAGATCAGGGGATGGAGAGCAGGAGATGCTGGGGTGGAGGTTCCAACCCCATTCCTGTGTCCCCTCAGGTGGATGCCAGGGCTGCCCAGTCCCTCTGCAGTGTCACTAATTAGAATTTCCCTTCTAATTTTCCCTTTTAAATGGTTATTAAAAGTATCAAAATATTTAAATTAGCATTATTAATATTAAAATAAAAATATTAAGATTATTCTTCAAATTATTATTAATTATTACTATTAAAATTTAAAATATTAAAAGCAGTATTTTCTTGCCACCAAACCCCTGCCCACCAAATCCTCCTCAAATTTCTTGTCCTTCCCTTGCTTCCCTATCAGAGCTTCCAGAACCTTGCTTGGCACAGGATAAAAACCCCTCAAATTGGAGTTATCAAAACATCAAAACTGAATTAAAAAAAAAAAAAAAAGCTGCTTGCTTTTCCCACAAAATAAACCTTCCCCTGCCAGGAAAAAACTGGGAATGAGGAGATTCCTCAATTTGGGAAGAGCTGAGGGCACAGCAAAGCCCTGGGGGGAATTATTCCTCAGAGAACCCAGGGGAATTTCATGGCAGAGGGAGAATTCCTGCACTTTGTGGATCAGCTCTTCCCAAAACAACCCCAAAAAACTGGGAAGTGAAATTCCAGGCAGCTTTTCCTGGGCCCAGAGCCACAGAGCAGAGCGAGAACACTCCAAAGGTTTTTTTACCACTGCAAGGAGATTCTGGAAAACAAAATTTCATCCCATCCTCCCACAGGATTTTGGGGGGGATTTAGACACAAATTTAAGGTTTTAAAGGATGGAATGAAGAGCTCAGATCCTCATCCCGCTGATGGTGTCACAGAGCTGTGACATCCCTAAAATGATCCATTTTTAGAGTGGCACCACCCAAATTTGGGTCTTGCAGCAGCTGCAGGCGGTACCTGTCGGTAAAGGAAGGATCTGCCCTTGAACTTCACCTCCCAGAACTCCAGGCCCCTAAAAAAAAAGCCAAAAAACAACAAAAAAAAGGGCATTTAAATCAAATTTCAAGTGGTTCTTTTACTCACCGGTCACAGGTGAATTGATTAATTAACCTGCACAGCCCCAATTAAGCTGAAACAGCACCTGGGACACCTCAGAGCTCCTTGCCTGGGGCACAATTTTTTCCTCCAAGTGAAAAAAAATTCTGGTTTTTACATTAAATATAGAAAAAATTACACATAGATAGAGGAATCACACATCAGAGGGCTCCAAACATCCCAGGAACGAGCAGGGCCTGCATCCCAAAATTCCAAACTACCCAGAAGTCACTTTAATAAAGGGAAAAATAAGAGAGAGGCTGAAAAATCAGTGTAGGGAGCAACCCCGAGCTGGTTTTTCCCAGATTTATGGATAAATCCCTGATTTTGGTGTGAAGGTTGGCAGCTCCTGCCCTCAGTTGGGCAAATGGAGAATTTGGGGATGGAGAATTGGAAATGGAGAACTGGAAATGGAGAATTGGAATTGGAAATGGAGAATTGGGGATGGAGAATTGGGGATGGGAAACTGGAAATGAATTGGGGATGGGGAATTGGGGATGGAGAGTTGAAAATGGAGAACTGGAATTGGAAATGGAGAATTGGGAATGGAGAATTCAGGATGGGGAATTGGGGATGGAGAATTCAGGATGGAGAACTGGAAATTCCCATCACTTCCATCCCATCAAATGCCTCTCACACCAAGGCTGTGGCTCCACTCAGATCTGGTGCTTGGCTAAAAAGTGAATTTTTTCCCCCAAAAAAGCCGAATTCCCCCTCTCTCCAAACTGCATCCACCTCCTTTATCCCAGATTTTCCCATCCTTATTGCATTAAAATCTATTAAGCTCCACAAGAAGGATCAAAATCCTTAGGGGAAAAAAAAATCCTGCAGGTTTTGAAAAGAGAACAAAACACTTTTTTTCATGCAGGAAACTTTGATTTTCCTGTCAATCCCACGGATTCAAAAAATTCCAGCTGTGTTTTTTTCCCAGCTGGGGAATAAAATGCAGTGAATAAAAATGTCCTGCCCCAAGCCAGGTGACTGAGTGGGCACATCCTGAGCATTCCAAAGCATTTTTTGGGGCTCTCCACTCCACTTCCAGCGTTGCTCAGCAACTGGGATTGATGGGAGGAATGGTTTTCATGGCCAGACAAGTGGGCAATTCAGAAAGGAAGGGAAGAACTGGGAAGAAAAGCTGCTTTATGTGGTTTATCCTTCTGTGATTCCTCCTCTGGGACAGAAAATAAACCTCCTTATATCAGGCTGAACAACAAGTTAGAAAATTCTATTTATGAGCTTTTTTAGGAACAGTTCATTCTTCCCCTGCAGTGAAAAAAAAAAAATCCAAGTATTTAAGGGATATTTGCTGGTTTATTTGCCAACAAACCCTATCACTGCAAATCTTCTCACAGGGAGATTTTTCCAGATTAAAAGGAACTAGGAGCATTGTAATTAAAAAAAAAACTGAATTAACAAAGCAACAAAAGAGCCCCCACAGCATTTAAATCCAACACAAAGCCTCAAACCCTCTAATTTTTTTCCCCTCTAAATCATGATTTTGGTGATTACTGAAATATTCTGATGCTCCTCCTTCAGCCTAAACACTCCTTGAGTGAATTGATATCAAGAAATCATAAAAACACCTCAGGTTTGGCTTTGTGTGTCACCAAACCCAAAATTATCCTGGCAGGAAGGAGCTTGGTGGTTTTCTTTTTTTTTTTTTTCCCCATTTTTCCCATTTTTTTATTCTTTTTTAGGGTTGTTTCCTCTCTCTGAGCTGGATGAGGAACTTCAGTGTCACCTGTGGCACCCAGCTCCTCCTTTCCCCATGGGAATGGTGATTTTTAGCTCTGACAAACAGGGAAATGTTTCCAGCTGCCCATTCCCACCTGGAATTCCTAAAATTACCTAAATTCTGTGTATGGGCACCAACACAAGCAGGAAAAGCAGGAACTGGAAAAGGTGGAAGGAGCTGGGAGACCTCAGGAGAACTCAGGGCACACAGATCTCTGTGTTCTCCCAAATCCCTTCCAGTTTTGAGCTGAAAAATGGCAAAACAGGGGAAAAGAGCAGCATTTGCAAATCACTTTTGAGGTTTGAGGCTTTGCAGAGTGGCACTTGCTGTTCCAGCTCACAAATATCCAAATTTAATCGAGGATCCTTGGGAAAACTACCCCAAAAAAAGCTTGGGTTGGGAGTTTTTTTCCCAATTAAAAAGTAGTGTGAGACAGGTTTGTTTTCAAGCTGAGACACAACAGAGAGAAAAAGCAAAAAATCATGTTCAGGTGAGAAATATCCAGTAGAAATATCCAGCTTCTGCTTAATTCAGCCACTTAATTTCAATACTTGCAAGACCTGGTGCTGAAAGAACCTGATCCTCAACTCTGCTGAGGAATATTGGATCTCCCTTCATCAGCATCCCCTGGGAAGGCAGTGGGAGTTACTGGTGTGAACTGGGTGGGATCCCCAGCACCCAGTTTGGGTGTTTTTCCCAACTTTTCCCAGTTTTTAGGCAAAGCTGGGACAACAGCAGAGGAGTAAAAAAAAAAACCCAACCCCAAACTCACCCCAATCCCTTGGCAGAGTTGGTTTTTAACACAAACACCTCACAGGAACTGCTCCCTGCCAAATTCCACATCCTCATCCAGCTTTTCCATGTCCAAACAGCTGGAGCAGCTTCCCTGCCCCCACTCCTGCTCATCTTTTTTCCCCTCAGGATTTTGGGAAAGAGAAACAGGGAGAAATGTCCTGTCCAAGCCGTGGCTCAGCAGAACCCTCAGCAGGGAGCAAAAGGGAGATCCCATCCCAAAAAAACATCCCCAAAAAATCCTCTGGAAGCTGCTCTGCAGAGCACAGGCTCCCACCTGTGCTCGTAGTGGTGGGACAGGAATCCAGGAGCAGGTTGGATTTCCAGCTGGAGCAGGGTCCGGACTGGGCTCTGGGAAGAGCTCTCGGAGTTGAGCGAGCGGAAGGTGCTGAAGTCGTGGGTTCCCAGCAGGAATTCTGCTGCCTCCCTCATGGCAGGGATGTCCAGGGGGCTGGAACAGAGCAGGCAGGAGGGACAGGGGCTGGGAAGGGCTCGGACTCCAAGGGATTAAGGCAGGCTCAAATCCCAAGGAATTAAGCCAGGATCGAACCCCGAGGGATTAAACCAGGCTCAAACCCCAAGGAATTAAACCAGGCTCAAACCCCAAGGAATTAAACCAGGCTCAAACCCCAAGGAATTAAACCAAGATCAAACCCCAAGGGATTAAACCAGGCTCAAACCCCAAGGAATTAAACCAAGATCAAACCCCAAGGAATTAAGCCAGGCTCAAACTCACTCAAACACACAAAGCACTCAAGGCAAGGGAGAGAAGATTATAGAGGAGATTTTGGGGGGAAATGAATGATAAAAGGATTCTGAGCCTGCTTTTCTCTCCAGCTGAGGTGTGGGGTCACAGCTAAAACTGGGATTTTATTTCTGCAGCACGTCAGGGTGGGCAAAGGAAGGAAAATCCAAGGAAAAATGCTCATCCCTGGCATGGGCAGGGCCACAAAAATCCCTGCTGGGATCTCCTTTCTTTCCCTGGAGATCCCAGCAGAGCCAGGTGTGCTCAGCACAGGTGAAGCAGAGAGCTGGGAGTGGGAGCTCTCAGGAATGAACTCCAGGAATTCCCTCACTGGAATCCTGTCAATATGAACGGGAATGAGGCCTCAGAGCTGGGGATTATCCCCACAAAAGCCAAGCCTGCCATGGAATCCCAGGATTGCTGAGGCTGGAAAATCCCTCTGGGATCAGAGTCCAGGCTGTGCCTGATCCTCACCAGCCCAGGGCCCGGGAGAGAAGATTTTACAGAGGAGATTTTGGGGAGAAATTAATGATAAAGGGATTCTGAGCCTGCTTTTCTGTCCATTTGAGGTGTGGGGTCACACCTAAAACTCAGATTTCATTTCTGCAGCACATCAGGAAACCTAAGGAAAAATGCTCATCCCTGCCATGGATCCCAGGGTTGCTGAGGCTGGAAAATCCCTCTGGGAGCAGAGTCTGATCCCCACCAACCCAGAGCTCTGCGTGTTCCTGGGACACCTCCAGGGGTGGGGACTCCAACCCCCCCCCAGGCAGCAATTCCCACATTTTACAACCCTCTCCAAGAGGAAATTCCTCCTGGTGCCCAACTTAAACCTCTTCTGCTGCATCCAAGGCCATTCCCTCTTACCCTGTCCCCGCTCCCTATCCCAGATCCCCACCTGGGGCTGTCCCTTTTCCCAGGGAGTCCCGAGCCAGAAAACCCCCGAGAGGCTCCGCTCCAGCCCCTCCCCAGAGCCCGGATTCCCTCATTTCGCCGCGGGGGAGGGACTCACCCTCCCGCGGGAGCCCAGCAGAGGTCCCGCTCGAACACTGGGATGTGGGAGTGGTGGGCACAGCCCAGCAGCAGGCGGTACAGGTAGGTCCTGGAGAGGGCACAGAAACGGGCGTGGAAGGAGCCGGGCACCCGCTGGGCACTGAGGATGCTGCGGGACACAGGGACACGGTCAGGGGGGACACGGGGACAGGGACAGAGGGACAGGGGGACAGGGACAGGGGGACACAGGGACAGAGGGATAGGGGGACAGGGGGACAGGGACGGGGGAGAGGGGACAGGGGGACNGGGCAGGGGGACACAAGCAGAATTTCCATTGTCACCACAAGGATGGGAGCTGGAACGTGCAGTGGATCCTTGGAGAAACCACACTTAGGATGGAGGGAGTATCACAGAATTGTGGGATACAGGGGACACAGGGACAGGGGGACACAGGGACAGGGGGGCAGGGGGACACAAGCAGAATTTCCATTGTCACCACAAGGATGGGAGCTGGAACGTGCAGGGGATCCTTGGAGAAACCAGGATAAATGGAGTATCACAGAACTGTGGGACACAGGGACAGAGGGACAGGGGGACACAAGTGGAATTTCCATTGTCACCACGTGGATGGGAGCTGGAATGTGCAGTGGACCCAGAGATGGATGGAAAACCAGAGAACTGTGGGATACAGGGGCCAGGGTGACAGGGACACCTGGCTGTTGTCACCACGTGGACGGGAGCTGAGCCCCCCAGTTCTCCTCTACAGGCAGCAGGGAGAAAACTCCCTGCTCCCCAGACCAGAAACTGCCACTGGACACAGCAGAGGCTGCCAGAGAAAATTCTCCCTCCCAAGGGGAGCTTCCCTGAGTTCCTGCAGCTCCCAAAATGTTCTCGTGCACTGGAGGTGACTCTCCCTCATCCCAAAATTCTGCTGCTCACAGAGCCACCAGCCCTGGGGGTGCTTCAGAGGAGACCTCTCCTTAGAAGGGACATTTCCCCCTGCTGTTTTGCCTTCCCACCTTTGGAATTCAGTGAGGAGAAAGGAGCCAGGGCAGCCAAAAAACCCTCCAGGATCGATTTAGGGCCACAAAATATCTTTATTTACTTTAAAGAAGGTTGGTGCCCCGGGGGTTTTTTGCCAGCTCGAGTGCCTCTGGCTCCCACCCCTCTCCTGGGGGGAGAAATTAAATCTGAGCCACAAGATTTGCAAAAACAAGCCCAGGAGTTGCTCTGCTGCTGCAAACCATGAGGAGAAATTCGAGTTCCATCCTCCAGCAGGGTTTGCAGCCAGGACCTCCAGCCTCCTCTCTAAAAAATAATGCAATTATTACATTTATTTCCCTCTGTCTGCGTGCCTCCACAAGCACAAGGTCTGTCTGGGGCTCCTTCTGTTAACACTTGTGTGGTTTTTATTAAACAACCAGCTTTTTTGGAGAGATTTTTTCAGAGCAGCCCATTTCTGCTGGCAGAATTCCTCAGTGCAGGCAGCCTTTCCTGATGGAATTGTTCCTTTCAGCCAGGAATGTCCTTCCAGAATTTACTCCAGCATTTCAGGCCTTGCTGAAATTCCTTTTTTTTTTTAA
>VZRX01012704.1:0-10168 GCA_013398075.1 Notiomystis cincta
AGGCCATGGGGTCCCTCCCATGGTGCTGCAAAGGGAGCTGGAAGGGCCTTCACCCCTTCCCACGGGTTTGGGGGGCTCATTACTGACCTGGGGCGGCTCCACACCCTGTAACTGCAGGGGCTGCGGTGGCTTGGCTGTCCCCTGGGTCACCTCTGTGGTGGTGCTCAGCCTGGTGGCTGTAGCACCTTGCAGGGGGCTCCACACAGGTGAGAAAAGGGTTTGGTGTCACCTGAGCACCCAGGTGTGCTGATGCTTGCCCGACTCAGCTGGCTGCTCATCCTCTGCCTGGGGCCGGGGGTGGGGAGTGGTCCAGCTGTGCCCATCAGGCACCGGGCCCAGGCAAGCAGGATGGGCCCTGGCTCTTTCCTTGTGTGTCAGAAATGATCACCACAGCTAGGGGACAGCCCCAAAACATCTCCCTTCCCCCCTGCGTGCACAGCAGGAATCTGGGGCTGGCTGGTGCTGGGATCTCCTCACCATTCATCCTCATAGAGTGATTTGGATGCCAATGTCCCATCCCTGAAATGTCCAAGGTCAGGTTGGATTGGCCTTGGAGCAACCTGGGGTAGTGGGAGGTGACACAAGTGGAGGGAGTGGAATGTGATGGGCTTTAAGGTGCCTTTCAGCCCCAAATGTTCTGGGATTCTATGAGGATTTCTTGGATGTGAACCCAAAACTCAGCCCTTCCTTCTCCCTCCCCATCCTATTCAATGCTCAGGTGACTGACTCTAATGACACTGAAGACCTGGAAATGTTTGCTGCAGCCACATTTGCAATCCCTGAATTTGCAAAACCAGCCAAACAGGGTGATTCCTCCGACCCTGGAGGGGCAGGGGCTGAGCTCTGCTCTGGGCCAGGAGCCCAGGGAACGGCTGGAGCTGTGTCAGGGCTTGGCATGGAGCTCAGGGAAAGGTTCTTCCCCCCGAGGCTGCTGGCACTGCCCAGGCTCCCCAGGGAATGGTCCCAGCCCCGAGGCTGCCAGAGCTCCAGGAGCGTTTGGACAGCGCTGCCAGGGATGGACAGGGTGGGATTGTTGGGGTGTCTGGGCAGGGACAGGGGCTGGACTGGTGATCCCTGTGGATCCCTTCCAACTCAGGATATTCCAGGATTCTGTGTTCCTCTGGTTCTATTTAACACCGATCCTTGGTTTTGCAAAGGCACCCTCAGAGACACTGAGTGGCAACAGGGATCATCCCTGGGCTGTTGGTCCTTGGAGCTGGTTATCCTTGGAGCTGGGTATCCTTGGAGCTGGGTATCCTTGAGGCTGGATATCCCTGGTTTTCATTTTAAAGGTCAAAGTGCTGCACTGGGGTGGGAGTGGGGCTGGGAAGCCCCCAGGTGCCTGTCCCCTCCCAACTCCCCACAGGAGCCGCAGTGAAGGGTGTGCTTTTTAATGTCAGTTATAATAAAATATTTTTACAGAGCCCAAAAAATTCAAAATAGTGCAAAACATCTCACTGTCATGCATCCATGGGAGCCGCCGCCACGGGCGGGACAGACACACAGGCATCGGTGACACTGTGCTACAGGAGCAGAATTGGTCAGTTCAATCACATGCCAAACAGGACAGTCTGGGGAGGGGGCACAGGGCCAAGGGCACCACGGTTGGGCTGCGGGGCCGAGCCCCAGCCTGGCCGTGCAGGAGCAGCCGGTAGAAAAAGGGTGTAAACATTGAACAGAAACGAGAGAGGAAAGTGAAACCCTTTGGTCCCAGGCAAACCCTCTAGAAAAAGGAGTGTGGGGGCCAGTTGGGGTACCCTGTTTTGGGACTGGAGGGGGCTGAGAGAGCTGTATTGACTTGTGGGGTCGTGAGGCCTCTGCCTGCCCCAGGACTCGGGGGAAACTGGCCAGCTGGGGTGGCCACCCCAACACCACACACCCAGGCCTCCCAGGCACTCGCACAAGACATGCACACCACTTACCACACAGAAATGGTGCTCACTGGGGAAATGGGGGGCACAGAACTGGTGCTTACTGGAGGACTGGAGGCAGGGGTTCTCTGGGGCAGGGTGTGAAGGGTTTTGCTTGCGCCAAGGACACCCTATGGGCTTAACTGCTCAGGGATGCTGGTCCCCACCGGCCAGAGCAAAGGGGAATGAGTACCTCTGCTCTGGTGCCCCCAAACCCCTGCCTCCCCAAGCCCTGGCACCTTGTGGGGGGCAGTGGGGCAGCCCACGGTGACAGCAAGGCAGGGAAGACAGGAGATGGGCCGGGGGCTGCTCCCTGCTGCTCCTGACCTTGGTGATGCTGCTGCCAGCCAGGGAGGGGACCCTGTGCAGGGCCTGTGGGGGCTGTGCCTGCCAACCCAACAGCCCCAATAGCCCTTCCAGGTGCAGGACACAGCCTGTCCAGCTGCCCTGTACGTACAGGTATTTACATATGTACACTGCTCAGGGCTGGGAGCTGCCTTGCCCTCAGGGCTCACCGCCCAGGGATGGGGACAAGGGGCCATCACGCTGTGCCAGCCACTCACCAACACCCAAACATGGCATGAGACACACACACCCTCCACAGCCCTTTTCTTGTGTCACTTGGTGAGGTTTGGGGCTTGGTGGGACAGTGGAGGTTCAGGGATGGGCCATTGGGGTTCCTCCATCTCAGACAGGCTGGGGAAGAGCAGACTGCTCCCCTCACCCAGGCTTGGGTCCAGCCCTTCCCTGCAGCCCCCCCCAACCCCAGCACCTTCCTGCGAGGTGGGAAGGGGGCCTGGCTGTGGTCGGCACCGCTGTCACCCAGCCAGTGCAGCCAGGGAGGGAGGGGAGGGTCTGTCACTGCAGCCACAGCACCCCCTCCCCAGGGCCGGGACGGCGACTCCTCTGCGGCCACTCCTATGGCTTATACACGGCTAGAGGATTCTGTCAGGGGGCCGGGAACGGGGGGCAAGGGCGGGGGGCCAGAGGAGTTTAACTGCTGCCCTCCTCGGCCGAGCGCGTGTCCGACTTGAGCTTGACAAACTCCTTGGCCACCTCGTCGTTGTTGCGCTGGGAGAGGATGCGGAGCACGGTGAGCCCGGTGTCGTCCATGTGGATGCGGCGGCCCAGGGGCAGCCAGCAGGCGCAGCCGGGGCGCTGCAGGATGTCCCGCAGCTGCAGCACGGCGATGCCCACGGTGCGGTCCTCCCGGGCGAAGCAGTAATCCTTCACACACACCTGCAGCTCGTAGCACTCGGGGCCCGTCTCTGTGCCCAGCGTGCTGAGGGGGGGCAAGGGACGGGCAGTGTCGGCAGAGGGGTCACACTTCACCCCTCCCCGGCCCTCTAACAGCCCCTACATGGCTGCTGTACCACCCCCACCTCTAGAAAAGCCCTTTCCTTGCTACTCCTTTTCCTCCCTCCCTGCTTTTACCAATGAGGAAATACCTAAAACAGCCCATCAAGGATGAGCAAATTCCTGGCAGACCTCAGGAGGTCCCCACATGCTGGGGACACGTCCCCCAGCCCGTGCCTACATCCCCAGCCTGCGGTGCCACTCACAACTGGAAGCTCTCGTTGTACTTGGGGGCCCAGCTGTTGTTCTTGGATTTGGTGGCAAATTTCCTCTTCTTGTCACTGAGGTGGGGCCCAATGATGTTGACCTCGATGAAGGGCCGGAAGATGCCTGAGGTTTGCCACTTGAGGTCATTGGCAGCCACCACTGCAAGGAGGGGACAGGTGAGGCTCACGGAGCACTGTCACCTGCCAGACCCCGGCACCCTGGGCAGCAGAACCCACCTTTGACGGTGACTTTGTGCTCACCACTGCTGGGGTGGGTCAAGAGCTCCACATGGATGGACACCTCCCCAACTGGGTCATCCACGCCAGAGCCTGTGACAGAGGGAGATGTAAGTGCCTGTTTTCCCAACGTTGCTGACACCTCCACCCCAACGCTAACCCCACGGAGGAGGCAGGTCACCCACCACCCGCTGGAAAGGGGTGGGCATTAGGGTGTGTCCCAAAGGGCTGTGGGCACAGCAGCATGGGTGCAGCAGCTGTGATGGACATGGCAGGACACCCCCAGCAGCAGGCTGACTCTGCCATCCCACCCCTGTGAGCCCTCCCTTGCCCAGGCAGGGCTGAGGGGCCTGTCCAGGATGGGGCAGAGGACAGCAGCCCAGCTCCCCCTGCTCTGGCCACGGAGGGGTGACAGTGTCATGGGCACAGCACTGGGCAGCAGGGACCCGGCCAGGGCAGCCACAGCCCTACCAGTGTCTCGAGGCTGACCCGCCCCCTCGTACCCCTCCATCCCAGGGACCACATCAAGCCCAGGGGTCCCCAAGTCTGGGGACCTTGGGTGACCTCTGACCAACAGGTCAGCCCACCCCACGCCACCCCAGCGTTGTGCATGCACCCATGGGCGAAGGAGGGGGTGCAAGACAGAGGGACAGGCTCTGTGGGTCTGATGGGGCCACGGAGATCCAATGGGCTCAATGGAAAGCTCTCAGGGTGGGAATACCAGTGGAAGGAGGACATGTCCCCACGTGTCCCTGAGGGTGCCAGGCCAGGTCAAGAGTGGCAATGGCCCACTCCCCTCCATCCCCCCGGCCCCCACCCCCGCATGCTGAGCCGGGATGGAGGCGATGGCGGCTGGGGAGGGGGGTCTGGGCATGGAAGGCCAAGCGGGGGTGCAGCCCCGGCCCCCAGCAGGGTGTGATGGAGGCCAAGCAGGGCCCGGGGGGGCTCATTCCCTGCACCCCAGGACAGGCAGACGGAGCGCGCCGGAGCAGGGCTAGTAATGGTCCTTAGGGCAGCAGGGTGGGCAGGAAGGGGGCAGGATGTGGCATGGCCTCCCCTAGGGCCACATGTCCCAGGGGGAGGTCACAGTGGGTGCCCACCCCCAGGCAGCAGTGCTGGGGCCAACGTGGGGTGCCCAGACATCCCTATTCCCGTGGGGACAGCCCCCGACCCGTTCTGGGCATGGTCAATAGGGCTGAGCACAGTTCCTCCAAATGCCCCCCCAGAGCAGCCCTGGGAGTGGGAGTTTGCCCATTCTAGGGATCCCCAAGGCCAGCGATGCTGGGGGGGTCCCCAGGCCACCCCAGCCCGTGGTGCTGGGACTGTTACTAGCCCAGGCCGGTGGCAGGCAGGTGCAGGGGCGGGCGAGTAGCACACGTACCCTTCTCAGGATAAACCTCTTCACTAAGGGTAAACCTAATCCCTTTCCCACCATGAACTAGTGGGAAGGAGAGAGAAAGAGACAGAGACACGGCACAGAGTACACAAAGAGAAGAGGAAGGAGATGAAGGAGGAAGGAGATGACAACGAAGAGAGGAGGGAGGAGATGGAAAAGAAGGGAGGAGGGAAGAGGCGAAGAAGAGAGGAGGAAGGAGATGAAGAGAGGAGGGAGGAGATGACGTGTGTGGGGAACAGGAACAGTGAGGGGGGGGGAAACAAAGAGAAAGAGAGATCAGATCTCGCAGACAGACTGACGGCCAAGCACCCGGACAACACTGCAGCGACACAGGAGTGCCAGGCACCCCCAGCTCTGCGTGTGGGGTCCTGGGGACAGGGTACACCCAGGGGTGCTGGCACCCACCAGACCCAACCCCACGCCCCCGACATGGCTGGCACAGGAGGCACAGACAGGACAGACGTCCCTTGAAGGAGACTCACGGACAGCAAACGCACGTCCCACTCCCCGAGGATGCAGACAAGCCTGGCTGGGGCCCGTGACCACCACCGAGCATCTCAGGGCCCTCCTCCAGCAGCCACAGTGACAGAATAAAGGGCAGCATTTAGAGCTGAGGGCTGATCCTGCCCTGGAAGGTGCCCAGAATCCTGCACTGCACCCCAGCACCCCGGAGCACAGATCAGGGGGTTGAGCACTCAGCATGCCCAGGACAGGCCCTGGCACAGCATCTGGATCCCGTGGATCCTGTGATTGGTCTGTGCTGGGTGCCTGGGGCAAACACTGTGACACCTGTCCAGAGGTGACCTTCCCCCCACCCACAGGCCCCATCTCCACGCCAGTCCAGCAGTGCCCTGGCACTGGGGACACACTGTTCTTGCTGCTGGGGGACTGGGGTGTGCCAGGCTGCCACTGGGCACTCACAGCCCCTCTTCACCTGCAAGCCACGGGAGGAAAAAGCCCTTCCTTCCTTCCCCACCCATACCTCCCCCACCTGAGCCTGGCTGGGACCCCCAGCCCCACTGGGACAGAGCCGAGGTGGGTCCTGGCCACGGGGCAGCCGAGCCCCTGGGGAGGACGAGGGCCGGGGGGGCCAGGGCAGCGTGTCGTACCCTGCGACGACTGGGTCTGCACGAAGGTTTTGATGAGGAGATCTGTGGCCTGGGTGTAGAGGGACAGGGCGTAGCGCAGCGACTGCAGGTCAGGGCTCTTCTCCAGGAACGTTTTCTTCAGCCCCACGCCGCCGGCATGGAAGTATTGCTGGAGGGGGAAAGGCCTCAGGATGCTCAGCAGCTCTGCAAGGCTCCCCCTGGTGCTCCCTGTGCCTCAGCATCAGAGCCCCGGGGGCACCCCAAATGTCCCAGAGTGCCCTCACCTTGATGGTGTCCAGTGCCAGCTCCACCACGGCACACTGCTTCGGGGTCAGGCTCTTGGCTTCCTCACGCACCATGTGGTCCTGGGGGGCACAAATCCTGCTCTCAGCACAGGACCAGGACCCTACTGCCCCCACCCAGCCCAGCCAAGCCAGCAAGGGGGAACTGGTGGGGTCCTGGCAGCAGTCACAGCGGCACCCACCCTAGAACAGAGAGCAACCCAGCACCCCAGCACCTCCAGCCCTCACCTTCACCTCCGTGACCCCCAGCCCAGCCCCCCAGCCCTCACCTTCAGCTTGGAAAGCTGCCCCAGCTCCTTGGCCGCGTTGAAAATCATCTGTGTGCCCTGCAGAGAGCAAAGAGACAGGGACAGCCCCGGTGAGCAGCCGGGCTGAGGGTGGCATGGGCAGGCTGGCCACATCATGCCAGAAGCTTGTTGCAGTTCCAGGGGCTCCCCCAGGCTCCAGGGGACAGCAGCCAGGAAGGTGACACAGGTACCAGGCCGGCAGCCCCCGTCTCAGCCCGAGTTCTCAGCACAGGTGTGAGGCTGCAGGCTCGAGGACCCCAGGGCAGGACATCACCCTGGCGTCAGGGACCTCATGCTCTGCTCAGCACAAGCAGCTCGGCCCCAGAGTCCCATCCTGCTCCCTGGGCTCCAAGCACCTGCTCCTGCACCCAGCAGGGCCTGGCACGGCACGGCACTGACCACTCGGACATCGGACACGGTGGGAGCAGAGAGCGAGGGCGAGGGACAGCAGGCACAGGGAGGATGTGACCTGTACCCCACAGCCACCAAACACCCCCTGCCACACGGAGCCCTGCCCAGTCCCAGGGAGGTTCCCAGCCCCTTGGCACTCCAGGGAGTCCCCCAGGTGGGAGAACCGGGTTGCCTCTGCCTGATCTGTGCCTCCACCATGGCAGGGGCCATGGAGCCAGCAGGTTCCATAGGGCCCATGGGCACAGCAGCCCCTGGCTGCACAGATCCTGCTCACTGCCCTGAGCTGGCACCTTCTCTGGGCTGAGCACAAGCTCTCCTTCTCAGCTACACCAGTGTGCAAATGCAACTGGCTAAACTGGGGACCAGAGACCTCCACCACATTCCCTCTTCCAGCACCAGTAGTTCCAGTCCTTCCCAACACAGAAACTTCAGCACCTCTCCCATTAACCATTACCTTCTGCAGGGGTCTGCCCCCCCCATGCCCTCATTTTGTATCCTCCCATTAACCCTTTGTGCCCACCCCTCTGCCCACCAGGTTCCGTCCCATTAATTCCACCCTCACTGTTGCCATCTCCCCCAGTCAGTGGACAGGCTGGGAGCTGGGGACACTGGTGTCCCCAAAACAGAGCACGACAGGACACTGTACTGAGCTGGAGCCCCCAACCCAGAGCACAAGGGACAAGGGAGAGGGAGGAGGGAAGGGGAGACAGCAGTGCCAAGTGGGGAGCAGAAGAGCCATGTCCTTACTTCAGTGTGACTGGGCAGCTTCACCCTGCTCTGGAAGAGAACAGCAAGGGACAGTTACTGGTGGCCCCAGCAGCATTCGGCCGCGGCTCCAGGCCCCCCACACCACCCGGCCATGGGGCCTCTGGCCCTGTATGCTCCTCTGGCTCTGCCCAGTTCTTCTGCTGGTGCCTCTGGTTGAGCACCAGCTCACGGCTGCAAAGGCTCAGCCCCATGCTCGTTCTGGTGAAGCTGTGATGAGTGTGCCAGGTCTCTTCTGAGGTTTGGGGCTGGGAGATCAGAGGGAATCAGCTCACCCAGCACACTCAGCAAACTGGGCAGTGTCCCCCAGGAGAGGAGGGGGAACCGCAGGCATTGCCCAGATGGATGCTGGCATGGCTCTTCCCAAGAACCAGGATCTGGGGAGCAGGCTGGGGTCACTGCTGGGCCCCCACACTGTGGTGAGGAGCCCCCAGACAGGGCAGGATCCCATGTACTGGAGAAAGCCCTTGGAGCAGGGCTGGGGCTCAGCAAGGAAGGGGGAGTGGGCTCAGAGATCCAGGGGATCTCAGCAGCCCCAGGGCCCTCACTGCCCAGCATGGCCCAGCATGGGGAGGCCCCCTCTTCCTCAGGCCCCCACAGTGGGATGGGGTCATGTGGAAGGTGTCCCATGCAGGGGGTCTCAACTCCTCAGCATCCTGGCGCTGAGGGCTGTGGGGCAGTGTCCCCCATGGGGATGGGTGACACCCCAGATCCGCCCCACGGGGGCTAAACGCCACAGAACCCCCACTCCCTACCCCGGGGACACACAGAACTGGGGCTGTCCCCAGCACACAGCACAGCACACCTCACCACAACACCACGCAGGCAACAGCACATCCAGACAGCACGACAGAGGAAGCACGGACAAGCCTGGACCTCCACAGCAGGCGGGTGTGAGACCACGAGTGTGGCCCCGGGGTGGTGACACACACGGAGCCCACAGCTATTTACCTTCTCTGTCCCCTTGCCATGTTTTCTCAAGAGCGTGCCCTGTAGAAGCAATGTCAGAGGTTGAGTGTGGGGCGTGGGGACAGCGTGGGACAGGACACAGGGGCACAGGTGGCAAAGACATCATGAGCTCCTGAAGGACAGCCAGTGCGGGACTGGTCCCCACCGGCAGACTCAGTGAGGGCCTGGTGTCCTCAGGGTGCTGGATCCCCACTGGAAAGCAGGATGTTGCACTGCTGGAGAACTTGTCCTCACACTGGGAAACTGCTGGGATGCAGGGATGCTGAATCTATGAGGATGATCCTTGCTGGGATACAGAGATGCTGAATCCACGAGGGATGATCCTTGCTGGAATACAGGATCCAGCTGTGTGTGGGCAGGCTCTGGTGCCCCCACACATCCTGCTTCAGCTCTGGCAGGTGCTCCCAGCGCTGGGGAGGGAGCAGGGAGGAAGAAGCTGGGATTTGGGTTTGGCAACGCAGAGCTCTGTTTGTGCAGGGCTGGGCCCAGTGACAACCCCACACTGATCCAGGCAAGAGAAACTGTGTGAAATGAGGCAGCAGTGCCATGGTGGGGATGAGCTTGGTTCTCAGGGTGGACTGGGGCATGTTGGAATCAGGAGAGGAGAGCACAGAGTCAGCTGGCTGGGAAGCCTCAGAAGGAACAAGCAGCAGAGGTCAAGCAGGGCTGCCAGGAGGGGTTCTGGCCCTGGCATGGGGTGATGGGTGAACAAGAGGAGCTTGTACCACACAGCTGACACTGTTCTGTCCCTCAGAGCCTCAGCAAGGCTGGGACATAGGGTCCTCATGAGGTCCCCATGAGCTCTGAGGGACCCAGGCTGACCCCAGGGCCTCCCCAAATGCTGCTGTTTGACACAAAAGCTGTTGGGAGACAACAGAGGGGTGTTTGTTCCCACAGGGATTGGCACCAGCACCCAACAGCTGGCTCCCACTGCTCTTCCTACACAGGTGCCTGAGTCACAGCACAGGTGGGGACAGGACTGTCAGGGGGGAAATCACCCTCCTCTTGCCCCCAGGGGCATAAACCCACAGCCACAGACTGGTCAGAAGAGGACAGAAGGAAACTGCTCAGTCAAAGCCATGCAAGGACCCAGCAGCGATGCCGAGAAGGGAACCAGGAGTCCAGGCTCCCAGGGTCAGATCCCGACCAGGGAAGGAGCCTCACAACTTGTGCCAGCAGCCTGGCCCGCCACCAACCACCCGGGCCGGGGACCACCGTGTCCCCTCCAGCGCCGCCGCCTC
>VZRX01012706.1:0-15314 GCA_013398075.1 Notiomystis cincta
ACTTGGAGTCCCGCGCCACGTGGTGCGGGGGCCGCCCAGCGGCGGAGGCGGGGAGCGCAGCCGGGGCGCGCCGCTGTGGCCACGGGGGATAACGGGGCCGGAATTCCAGGGCCCATCCGGGATTCGGAGCGGCTCGGGCGGGAAGGGATCCGCTCGCAGCGCGTTGCAGTGGGACACCTGCCGCTAGACCCGGCTGCTCCCAGCTCTACCAGCCTCCATTTTAATATTCAAAAGATGCCACAGCCCCAGTTTCTATGGGCAAGCTAAACCAGCTTCCCTTATAACTAAATTATATTTATTTTTCTCCTTTTTTCAGACAAGATGTCGAAGGGACCAGCTGTCGGGATTGATCTTGGCACCACCTATTCCTGTGTTGGCGTGTTCCAGCATGGCAAGGTGGAGATCATTGCCAACGACCAGGGCAACCGCACCACGCCGAGCTACGTGGCCTTCACAGACACAGAGAGGCTCATCGGTGATGCTGCCAAGAACCAGGTGGCCATGAACCCAACCAACACAGTCTTCGGTAAGGCTGCAGGATTGGCACGCTTGGTAGTGGTTAAAGAGGTTTTTTTCTTGGTTGTTGGAGTTATTAACAGCAAGGTTAAAGCTTTGTTGTAAGAATTAAAGCATGTAAATTATTACTAATGTGAATATCTGTTATTGAAAGCAAATATTTATTAGATATGGGAAAAGTATTTTACTTAAAACAGATTTTTCTGGTTTTGTCAGTTTTGAGTAGCCTTAATCAGGGGTCTCAGCCTGGTTTGTGGCACAGCATTTGCAGTATTTTAACGGTGCTGGCACTGAGTTTTGTGCATAAAAGGGGTGAAACTTTGCCTCTGCACCTGAGTATTAACAATTCCAGTTCAAGGGCAGGATTTTCTGCCTGTGCAGTTAGGATTTCACGTTTCTAATTGAGAATGAGCACTAACGAGCTCAATCCACCTGTGCCAGATGCCAAGCGGTTGATTGGGCGCAGATTCGATGACTCTGTGGTCCAGTCTGACATGAAGCACTGGCCCTTCACCGTGGTCAACGACGCTGGCAGGCCCAAGGTCCAGGTCGAGTACAAAGGAGAGACCAAGAGTTTCTACCCAGAAGAAATCTCTTCCATGGTTTTAACCAAAATGAAGGAAATTGCAGAAGCCTACCTTGGAAAGGTGAGTCCAGCACTGGGGAGCAGAGTGAGGGCGAGGTCTGTGTGGGGGACTGGCGTCTCCAAGCGCTGTGTTTGCTCCGTCTGCAGACCGTTACCAACGCAGTCGTGACCGTCCCAGCCTATTTCAACGACTCCCAGCGCCAGGCTACGAAAGATGCCGGGACCATTGCAGGGCTCAACGTGCTGCGGATCATCAACGAGCCCACAGCAGCTGCCATCGCCTACGGGCTGGACAAGAAGGTACGGAGGGCTCGCTGTGCGCTCGGTGGGTGAGCGGGGAGGGAGTTGAGAACTCAAAGTCGATGTTTGCCCCAGGTTGGCGCGGAGAGGAACGTCCTCATCTTCGACCTGGGCGGCGGCACCTTCGACGTGTCCATCCTGACCATCGAGGACGGCATCTTCGAGGTGAAATCCACGGCAGGGGACACCCACCTGGGCGGGGAGGACTTCGACAACCGCATGGTGAACCACTTCATCGCCGAGTTCAAGCGCAAGCACAAGAAGGACATCAGCGAGAACAAGCGCGCCGTGCGCCGCCTGCGCACCGCCTGCGAGCGCGCCAAGCGCACCCTGTCCTCCTCCACCCAGGCCAGCATCGAGATCGACTCCCTCTACGAGGGCATCGACTTCTACACCTCCATCACCAGGGCTCGCTTCGAGGAGCTCAACGCCGACCTGTTCCGCGGCACCCTGGACCCCGTGGAGAAGGCGCTGAGGGACGCCAAGCTGGACAAGTCGCAGATCCACGACATCGTGCTGGTGGGAGGCTCCACGCGCATCCCCAAGATCCAGAAGCTGCTGCAGGACTTCTTCAACGGCAAAGAGCTCAACAAGAGCATCAACCCCGATGAGGCTGTGGCTTATGGGGCAGGTAATTAATTAATTAATCAATTAATCACTCGCACCCTGCAGCTCTTGGTGGTGCCAACTGGGGTAGGCCCTGCCTGTGTCAGTAAAGCTTTCAAAGCTGTAGGAATTGCCCTGGACTTGCAATGATGAATCAGATTCCAAAGCCATTCGTAGTTTCCACCAGAAGTCGAAAGACTTGTGTTGGTCCAAGCACCTTCCTTGGATGTCTGAGCGAGCCCTGTGCCCCGTCTCAGCCTCTGCAGGGGGTTGGTTGCAGGGTTTTTAAGGCTCTCTCTGTCCCCCAGCTGTGCAGGCTGCCATCCTGTCTGGAGACAAGTCTGAGAACGTGCAGGACCTGCTGCTGCTGGACGTGACTCCCCTGTCCCTGGGTATTGAGACAGCTGGAGGGGTCATGACGGTCCTGATCAAGCGCAACACCACCATCCCCACGAAGCAGACCCAGACCTTCACCACTTACTCTGACAACCAGCCCGGGGTGCTGATCCAGGTAGGCACAGAGCTCTGGGGTGCTCATGGGACACTCAGTGCTTTCCCTGGTTGACTCCTCAGTAAGTGCCCAGCCAGAGGTGTTGGGTAATTGCAGTGCACAATAAATACCTGGTTGCTGTGATGAAAGTGACTCCAAAGCCATTCGTAGTTTCCACCAGAAGTCGAAAGACTTGTGTTGGTCCAAGCACCTTCCTTGGATGTCTGAGCGACCACCTCCCTTCAGGATAATGCACAAATCACCCATTATGACGTTAATGACCTGATTTGATGGTCTCTCTGTGCAGGTGTATGAAGGAGAGCGTGCTATGACTAAGGATAACAACTTGCTGGGCAAGTTTGAGCTGACTGGCATTCCCCCTGCTCCCAGAGGGGTCCCTCAGATCGAAGTCACCTTCGATATCGATGCCAACGGCATCCTGAACGTGTCTGCTGTGGATAAGAGCACTGGCAAGGAGAACAAGATCACCATCACAAATGACAAAGGTAAGGACGGTGTCTGAGGGGGGGGATGCTGGAGAGGGCTTAAAAATGACCTGGGCAAGCTCTGCCTTCTGTCTTAATCAGAATTAGCTGTCATTGGCATTTTCAGATAGATTTTATCTCTGTGGGCATTCATTTTTTAGTGCAGTAATTGATGAATGCCTAGGAAGGCACATCCTGCCCCTCCCAAACTTGAGGTGTATAAATTTTGGGAACTGTGATCCAAACTCACGCCCTGTGCTCTCTGCAGGCCGGCTGAGCAAGGAGGACATCGAGAGGATGGTGCAGGAGGCCGAGAAGTACAAGGCAGAGGATGAGAAGCAGCGGGATAAGGTGTCCTCCAAGAACTCCCTGGAGTCCTACGCCTTCAACATGAAAGCCACTGTGGAGGACGAGAAGCTCCAGGGCAAGATCTCCGACGAGGACAAGCAGAAGATCCTGGACAAGTGCAATGAGATCATCAACTGGCTGGACAAGAACCAGGTATGTCAGGTTCCATGTTCGGTGCCCAGGGCCTGGCTGAGCCCTGGGAGGGTTGGGGGTGGAGGAGGAGCCCTGGTTGCTGTGATGAAAGAGACTCCAAAGCCATTCGTAGTTTCCACCAGAAGTCGAAAGACTTGTGTTGGTCCAAGCACCTTCCTTGGATGTCTGAGCGACCACAGCTTGGGAGCACAAACTGCCCAGTCCCTCCTGTTCCCAGCTGGCTTTCTTCCAGGAATGTCAGAGAAGCTCCTGGTACTCCAGGAGCAGCGGGAATAACCTTTCCTCTGGCTTGGTGGGGCTAAACCCCCCTCCCAGAGGGCTGAACTCCACGATGCAGGCAGTGCTCTCTGTGTCCTGGCTGTGTCCACCAGGCACAGCAGCAGCCCCTGAGCTCTCCCCTCTCTTGCAGACGGCCGAGAAGGAGGAGTTCGAGCACCAGCAGAAGGAGCTGGAGAAGGTTTGCAACCCCATCATCACCAAGCTGTACCAGAGCGCCGGGGGGATGCCCGGTGGGATGCCCGGAGGATTCCCTGGAGGTGGAGCTCCTCCCTCTGGGGGAGCCTCCTCTGGCCCAACAATCGAGGAGGTGGACTAAGGACGCTGGGAAATGCATTCCACTAGCAGTTAGTGTTGGAGGAGAGACCCCCCTGGGGTTGGAGTGAAGGACCCGAACCTGTAGGCACATCTGGGTTTATTTTGCCAGATTAAAAACTCCATAACTGAGCTGCTGTAAAGAGGAGGAGATAAAAAAAAAAAAAGAAATTAAGATGAAACGAAACATTTTCTGGGCATTTTAAATACTTGAAAATGTGCACAGGTGGGAGATGAATACCATTGCACTTTACAGTACTGTAAATGAGTGGAAATGCAATTCATGTCCTAAAGAATAAAAACTATTTAATGGGCATCACACTGTCTCTGCTTTCACTTGTTTGTAAATAAAGGGAAAATCACCTCAGTCCAGGTACTTGCTGCTGATGGGAGCATGATCCAGGTGGGGACTGCAGTGGGAAAAGAGGTTTGGAACCAGGTGCTGCTTAAATATTTGGGGTCCAGAGGGATTTTGGGAGAGCTCTCCTGGGTATTGCTGACCTGTGGCAGGAGATCACAGGATTAACTGGGTTGGAAAAGACCTTTTAGGTCATCAGCCTATAAATGGCATCTTCCAAGTACAAAAATAACTACAGGCTCATCATTTGGTCTTAAGGAATTAAATACCCTGAAGGAACGACGTGCAGGAGAGTTCTGTGGTGACTGGGTTTGCAGAGCTTGGTTTGGGTGGCCTTTTCAGCAGTGACTGGCAATGGCTCCTGGTATTTTAGGGAAAAAACTGATGTATAAATATGTATTTGTGGAGGAACAATGCCTGGAATTGCAGTGAAAATTCCTAGAACAGAATCCAGGTGCAAGGCAGGGATGGGAAGAGTTGTTCCAGGAAATCCTGGGACTGATGTGGGGCATCACCCCCTCCAAGGAAATGATTCCCATGGAGCCATTCCCATGAATCCTGCCCCAGCATCCCAGCAGAAATCCTCCCCTCCATGGGGGCAAACCCCCATCCCTCAATTCCCAATTTTGGGGTTGGAGTGCTGGAGCTGGGTGTGGTACCTGAGCACTGGGCTCGACACGAAGAGACCTTCAGGGGAAGAATAAAAACTGAAAAAGCAAAATTCTTCCCCCACTTCCTTTCCCAGTCAGGGGTTCAGCCGTTCCCAGGACCAAAATTCCTTCCCCAGCTCCATACCCTGAGCCCCCCACCATGGTCTGGGGCTGAATTGGGGTCAGAAACATCCCAAATCCCAACCCCCAGACAACTCTGGGCAGAAATTCCCCTGTCCCAGCCCAACCCAGGTGGCTTAGGACAGACTGCCCGGGCTGTCCCTCTGTCCCCACCCTGCCAGCCGTTGGAATTCCCTGATGACGACTAGGGAGTAATGAAAGATTAATTAATCACCCCCAACAGGGAGGGAAAGCAGAAGGTTTGAAATAGATTTCAGTTTGGGGGCACTGCTGGTGCTGGGCCACCAGATAGCAGCACCTGCCCGTGGGATGGCAGGGAGGGCCCTTTTTGAGCTGCCCCTTCAGGGTTTGAATCCCATCACCCCAAAATCCTGAGGGTGTTTAACACAGCCCAGGGCACCAGTAATAATAATGGGCAAGGTTTTTGTTGCCCTGAGGGGCAGTGAATGGGAGTGGGGTTGGGGAAAGTGGTGTTTGAGGGGGTTTGGTGGGTTAAGGGTGTTCCTGGTGGGTCTCAGGGAGGTTTTTGGGGGGTAAATCCTCCAGGCTCAGGGGTTGGGGGAGCCAGAGGGGACAGAAGGAGCTGCCACGGGGCCCTGCAGCCACAGCAGCACCTGAAATGAGGGCACCTGGCACTTTTAAGTGATTGTTTTTCCTCATTTAATGTCAAATCTGTGGGGTTTTTGCATTCATGACAAGGAAACACAAAGAGTTGTCTGCAAAACAGGGGTTTCGTTCACCCCATGGGTAATTCGAGTTCTTGACTTCGAGAATTTTTATTCCTTCCTTTATAAACTTGATTATTTTTCCTTGGTTAATAAAATTAATTGAAGATTTTTCTGCTTCAAGTATTTCTTCATTAGATCAGGTGGAGTTGGAAACTCCCAGAGCTGTCCCTGGTGGGGTGAAGGGCGAGGGCCAGAACAAAGAAACCAATGCAGGCAACACCCACACAATTTTTATTTTATGTGTCTTTTGAGGATCTTTTTTTTGGAGAATTCTTGGCTTTTATCTGGGATTCAGCTTTGCAGCTCAAGTTTGGGCTTGAGGGAGATTCCTGCTGGATGGGGGAAGAGGAAAAGCTTCATTCTTGCTCAAAGCTGGGGCTGAGTCAGGCTGATTTTCCAAGCTTCCAGCTTCCTGGAAAACCTGAGGGTTACCCAGGGAATCCAGGAGCAGAGGTGGGAAAAACAGCTCCAAGTTCCTTTTGCAGCTTTATCATGAAACATTCGGTGCTCTGCTCTGGAGGGGAGGAAACCTGGCTGTGCTCTGGGGTCAGACCTGGTTTGTCCCCTTCACATCCTGAAAAATGCAAGGAAAAGGAGAAGGTTTTGCAGTTTCTTGAAGCAAAGCAGTTCACTGAGGTTAAACACTTGTGTTTGGTGAGTAAACCCAGTTTAATAAATAATCTGCAGTGGCCTTAAGGATAATTAACCAAACTGTGCTTCTTTTTCTTACCTTGGACAGGAGGGAACTCCTTCCCCCCCAGCAAGTGCAGAGGTGCTGTGAACTCCTCCAAACAGTCCTTAAAAACAAAAACACGCCCAAAAAAGGAATAAAAACCCCTCAGAAAGGTGAGGACTGAGCGTAGGAAAGGCGGGGATGGAGGCTGCGGTCGGAAATTTCCATTTTAGGAGGGATTTAAAGGCCACGCCGAAGCGGGAGTGCGGCAGCCCCTGCTGAGCCCGTCTGTCCCTGCTCAGCTCCTGCTTTTCCATCCCCTGGCGGGCTCCGGGGCCGTTCTGCTCCGCTGAAATCCGGGAGCCTCCGCGGCTGGGCAGAGCCGGCAGCAGGAGCTTTGTGCCTCGGGGCCACCCCGGCAGCAGATTGAGACTTTCCCGGGCAGCCAGGGCTCTCCAGAGCCTTTGGAGAGCCTGGGAGTTGGGATCTGAGGGCTGCCACAGCCTCAGCAGGGCTGGCTTATGAGCCACAGCAGAAAAAAAAAAACGAAATGAAGCATTTTTCTGGGCATGTCCACACGAATTTTGTGTATTTTCATGTATTTTCATGTATTTTCATGTATTTTCATGTATTTATTTTCATGTATTTTCATGTATTTTGGGGGATTATCCAGCATTTAAAAGCAGCAACAGGGCACCTCAGCCTGGTGCCTGGGGGCAAGGTGTGGATTTATTGCCCTCGGTCAGCACAGGGGCACTCAGCACCCTCCTCCTCCTCCTCTTCCCTGCTCTTCTTCCTCTCTCCTCCTCCTCCTCACCACCCCTTCCCTGCTGCTTTCCCACCAGTGCCCACCTCTCTTCCCGGGAATGATTTCCCACCGGGCAGCAGGACTTTATTTCACTCATCAAATCTCCCTGCAATCTTCCCACATGAAATATTTAGCCCGGCCCCGGCGAAGCACACCGAGTGTTAACGTGTCACGAGCTGCCTGCAGGCAGCATTAGGCTGTAATTTGAAAGTGAGTGAAGTGATAATGCCACGCTCCCTGCTTTTGTGAGCCTGCATTAATGCAGCTCTGCCAGCACCAGGCATCGACAGCGCATCGACTGCCGCTAAGAGCGGGAGGCAGGGTGGCAAAATTGGGGCTGATGCAGGAAATAAAGGGTATTGACCAGCCCACTGCAGTGCCACAGTGGCCCTTAATCTATTACTGCCCTTGATGGGGGTGTTTTAATGCAACTTTGGTGTCAATCACATTTGCAGGCCCCACTCTGCCTGCTGGGAGGGCGGCAGGGCTGGGGTCAGGCTGCTGCTCAGAGCTCATAGGTATTGATCGTGGCCAGGCTCTGGAGCCTGGGTTATAATTATTTCATTAAACCCTTTAATGGTTATCAAATATGAACCCCTCTCCTGCTCCATTTAGGAGTTGTTGCAATTGTTAATCCATGGCAAGCTTATTTTGCTGAAATTGGCTGATGCTCCCAAGTGCTCGCCGTGCCCCTGCCTGTGGATTGATCCCAGGAGATTCCCAGGGATTGATCCCTCTCCTGTGGCACAGGGGTTGGAGCTGAGTGATCCTGAATTAAAACTCATCCCCAAGGAGGTCAGGGTGCCCTGGTGCCCTGTCTGAGCTGGTTTAGCCATGGTGGGGTCACAGTGGAGGAGGTGCTCGGTCTCCTTCCTTACACCAGGAGCTGGAGGAAGGGCTGGAGCTGTGCCAGGGCATTTTGGGATGGATTTCAGGGAAAGATTCCTCCCCCAGAGGGTGCTGGCACTGCCCAGGCTCCCCAGGGAATGGGCACAGCCCCGAGGCTGCCAGAGCTCCAGGAGAGTTTGGGCACTGTGGAGTTGTTGGGGTGTCTGTGCAGGGCCAGGAACTGGACTGGGTGATCCCTGTGGGTCCCTCCCAATTCCAGATATTCCATCATTCTTTTGGAACACATCCCAGGCTTCAGTCTCCCATTTGACCCTTGGAACTGAGCTATTTTTTTCCACTCAGTTGTGATTTGGAGATGAAAAAGGCCCGTTAAGATCAAAATCCTCCTCTTTTTCAGACAGGCTGCTCACACCTGTGCAGGAGGGAGAAAATTCCCCTTCCAAAGTGTGTTTGAATCCTTTATGAAAACGGAAACAACTCTGTTTTTCCCATAGAACCAGACCATGGGCGCATCCCAGCTGCTCCCAAATGTTTGAGGCAGCCTTTAGAGCACGGCAGGAGAAACACAGGCACCTTGTACTGGCACAGCTCCAGGGATTTTGGGGTTCCTCACCCTCCAGAGGAGCAAGAGTCGCTCCTGGCACAATCTTGGTGGGCTTTGGGCTTGGTTTTTTCCTGTTAAAGTGGGCCAAGTGCTCTGAATTCCTCTCATTTTCACTCTTCCACCTCCTGAGCGGCACATTTAATCCCTGGAACTGGAAAATCCCAGAGGAAGTGTGGGAATCCCAGGGACTCTCATCAGCAGCCCCAGGGCACCCTGCTGCCCTCTCTGGCCCCCCAAATCACACAGCTGGGCAGAAACTGGACGAGCCCAGGCCTGGAGAGCCTTTGGAATGCATTTGTATTCCGGATCCATTGGAAGCCTGCATTCGTTGGCACCTTTCCATTAAAGCCCTGGATGCTCTGGAAAAAGCTATATCTTAATTTGAGCAGAGTGATTCCTGTTTCTGTGGGCAGGCAGTGCAGTTCCTGCAGAGTCCTTTATCAGTATTCTGTGCTGCCTCCTGGCAGCTGCTCATTTGCTGTTGCCTCAACCTGTGCTGACCTCATTTTCTGTCACAGAGCAGTGAAGGATTTGGTAAAAATTAGTTATATTAGTGGCTCCCGATCCAGCCAGTTTATTTGTGATATGACAAATATTTCAGCCATTAGGATCTTTCCATCTCTTAGCAGCTTAAATGCACTCACTTATATTCCAAATCACTGCTTAATTTAAAAGCCTATTTGTGCAGATTGTCGCAGGCAGGGAAAAAACCTGCGGAACACTCACCCCTCCAAACGCTGTGCAGAGCCTGGGTGGTGCCTGGGGTTGGATCCCCCACTCCATAACTTTACACTCCCACTCTTCACTCTGAGCACGCCAGCAGCACAGAAATTCCGTGGAGGAAGGGGGGGAGACAGGCTGGGAATGCAGGGCTGGGTGGCCGTGCCTCAGTTTCCCCACTCCTGCTCTGGCCGGGTTTTTGGGAGCCAGGGGGTCACCCCTGGGTTTGGGAATGAGGACAGAGGTCTCTGCAGGGGGGGTTAAAATTGTGCTTGTAGCACGTGGAAAATCATGGAATGGTTGGGTGGGAAGGGGTCTTAGAGCTCATCCCACTCCACCCCATCTCGGGCTTCCACTGTCCCAGGTGCTCCAAGCCTGGCCCTGGACACTTCCAGGGGGTGTTGTGGTTCCTGGGGGGATGTTTCCATGGTTCCATGTTCCCCAAAAACGAATAACCTCGCTGGATCCTCCCTTGCTGTGGCTCCTGGAGCTCCTGCTGACACCCAGCCAGCAAATTCCTCCAGGGTTTTTTCCCACTTCCAGGAGGTTCCAGCGCTTCTTTTAGAGGCTGGTGGGTTTTTATTTGCTGGAGATAACAGCAGGATGTCCCTTTTAAGGGACAGGCCAAGACCCCAGGGAGATCCCAGGGCAGATCCAGGCTGTCCTTGTCCCCTCCCTCTCTGTATCCCCCTGAGGAGCTCCTCAGAGCTCCTTTGAGGATTTGGGGTTTTCTTCCCACCCAAAACAGGTTTTGTGATGAATTTTCTGCCTCTTCCTCCCCCCTGGAGCTCAGCTGCTGGGATGAGACACCCCAGACATCTCCCTCGGACCTTCAGGAGCTCAGACACAAAGGCTGGAGCTGATTTTTGAGGAATAAAGGATTCCTGACCCCAGGAAATCTCCGCCTCTGGAGCCCTGCAGGGGAACCAGCTCCAAGCCTTTACCTGGCTGTTTTTCCTGCCCCTGGGTGTTTTCCTGCTCTTCCTGAGCACACCTTGCAGGGCAGAGAGAGCTGGATTTGGTGGATTGCAGAGTGTTGGGAAGAGAAGGAATTCAGAGTCAGTGGCCAAAATGGCATTTCCTTGGAGGGAAAGCCAAAATATCATTCCCTTTGTGCTTTGTGTGGAATTTGCCTGCTCCAGACAATCCTGCAGAGCATCTTTAGGGTTGTTAAAAAGCAAGAAAATGAATTTACAAGTACAATTCTTGGAATTTTACTCACGTGGAACTGCTGCTTTCCATGCTGTGTCAGCTGGGATGTTTGAACTCAAAATTTAAACAGAAAATTATCTCTAAAGTTTTACAATGAGTTATGGCAGAGGATTCTGACTGAAAATAATCCTCCTTGATGAATTTTCCTGCACTTTCACCACGAAGGAGCTGTGCTGGAGGCATTTATTTGCTAGGAAAAGCCTCACAAACCTGTAATTCTTGCTCAGCTCCACTCCTCAACTTGCAAGGCTCTGGGAGTTCAGATGCTGATGGAAGTGGATCGATTTTCCCCTATATTGAAAGCTTCCAAAAAAAAAAAAAAACACCCAAACCAACCTCCCCAACAAAAAAAAAAAAAAAAAACCACAACCAAAGCAAACAAACAAAAACCGGAAAGAAAAATATAAATAAGAGGCTCTGTAGTAGGCTGGTGCCTATAATAGTGCCTGGAGGCAAAAGAACTATGAGGGAACAGTACTATGATGTCTATAAAATATGAGACAACACAGGGGTATTTTGTGGAAACATCACTAAAACAGTTTTTTGGAGGGGAAATATTTTCATGAAGTCCAATGTTTGTAAGAGATGAAAAGGAAAAACTTTCTGGTTAAGTCTTCCTATGNAAAAAACCCCCAAACCAACCCCCCAAAAAAAAAAAAAAAAAAAAAAACCCAAACCCACCTCCCGGGCTGAAAGTCCCATGGTTCCAATTAAAATCACCTGTTAACTTAAAAAGGTCTCTTTTTAAAAAGGGTTTAAAAGATTTTCGTTTAATTGATTCAATGTAAAATGCCCTTTACAATTACCACTATAAACTACTTGTTTCCCACTGAGTAAGACCCAATTTGAGATGTTTATCAAGACTTTGCACTCTTTCCACTCTCCATACTGAGTTCTTAAATTCCTTATTGACAGCTTGCATCTGTCAGCGAGGGATATTTTTAGTTTGTGGCAAGAAAGCTTTTAAAAGGTTGTAATGGCTTGATTTTGTGGTCTCTGCAGTGTCAAGAAATAAATCAGCTCTGAATGGCCTCCTAAGTGGGGGCAGTGCTGGGTGCTCCCCATTTCAGAGCAGGAAAATGCCAGGATTTAACAAATTTCTCGGAATTTCCAGACAGGTTTAGCACAAAGGTCACCCCCACCTCGGTTTTCTTTAATTTTTTCTCTCTTACCATGAATTTCTTCACAATTAATAAACCTTGTGGCACCGATTGGGTCCCCCTCAAGTCTCTGGCTTTGGCTGTGGGGCTGATTTAGAAGGTTGGGGCTGGAGCTGATCCCTGTGCCTCCCAACCCAGGATATCCCACGGTTTCTCCTCCCAGCCCTGATGATCCCCACGATTTCACTGAGCTGAGTTTGCTGTATAAAGACAATTTATTTAACCTCACCAGCTCCCTCACTGGGCAGACCTAATTTCATTTTTTCCAGCAAGAAAAGGGTCATGAAGGATCCAAAAATCCAAACCAAACTTTTTTGGGTGTTTGGAGGAGGCAAAGGAGCCTTGGTGGATTTTACTCTGGGGAGTTTCCTTTGGGGAAAGGCAAATTCTCCTTCTCCTTCTCCTCCTTCTCCTTCTCCTTCTCCTTCTCCTTCTCCTTCTCCTTCTCCTTTCCCTTTGGAAAGAAGAATTCCCCAACTCTTCACCCCACAAGTGTTGAAACCTTGAAATGCTTCGAGGAATCCAACAATTCCTGCGACCCGACCCTCAGAGAATGTGAAATCAGAATATTTTAGCAGCAACAAATCCTTTTCCTGCAGTTTTTCCCCTTTGAGCCCTCAGATTTCCTGCAGAGGCAGGAGCCAGGGAGGGAAGGGTCTCTGTCTCCACCTGCTGCCTCCCCTCCCACCTGCTGGGAATTGGCTTTTCCAGGGAAAAGCAGCAGCTCCTGTGGATCTGAGAGTCCTCCAGGCACCAAAAGGAAAGAGACTTTTCTCCCTGGCAGCCAGCACGGATGGAATTGAGCAAATATCAGTGCAGGAGAGGTTTTTATTTCCTTCTCAGCCCATTTGTGTCTCCATTAAAGGAGAAGGAAAATGCTCTGTTGGCTCTGAGCATCCTCCCCAGCACAGAAAAATAAACCCCAGCCACAGCTCCCCCCAAAACCAGGGCCTGGCATCTCCTGCAGTTTGCTCTGCCTGGATTTCAGCCTTTCTCCAACACTTTTTGAGGGGAAAAAAGGGCCAATTTGTGCTGCCCAGCAGCGAAGCCACAATTTCTCTTTAAAAAAACACATTTTAAGGGTGCTTAAACCCATCCCAGCTCTCTGACCTGGGCTTGCTGCTAATAAAAGCCCCTCATAAATCACCCAAACCCCTCATAAATTACCCCAATTACAGTTTCACAAGCACAGAGTTTGTTTCCACACTTTAAATTCAAATTCTACCCAGACCAAGAGAGAGAACCTTAAAGGCCCTGACTAATTACAAACCACAACAGGTTAAAGTGTCCAGCACCAAGGTGATAAATATGGGCATAATTATGGGGTTATTGTAGGAGCTTAATTAGGAGAGCTGTAATTAGCCTATTTTTCCCAATTTTCATTGAGCAGCTAACAAAAATCAAATGGAAAATATTTTAATTTAAAAGGCATTCTCAGCATAGGGGTACTAGAGGAGATTTAATTATTCATTGATAACTACGAGGTGGAGAAATCACCTCTTTTGTGCCAGTAGTGGCAAAAAGTGAGGCTGTCAGCCAAAAAAATTAAATACCCAGCAGGTTTAACCCTGAAATTTCAGTGTCAGTCCATGAAGAAATCTGGGAGTGAGGTTTGGTGAGGTTTAATTTGCAAACTTTAATTTGCAAAGTTTTATTTTGGGGTGAGGGGCTGCTGGGCACTGTCAGGGAGAGCCTGGGCTCCCCAAATTTCCTGCTTTTTGGTGCCCCAAGCACCCCAGATTTCCTGGTTTGTGCTTCCTGCAGCTGCTCCTGAGCCAGGAGCATCTGGGTGGGTTTAAACTCCAAGGTTTGGAGCTGAGCTTTGCTGTTCCACGAAGGAAATTGGGAGAGAACTGGGGAATTCGAGAGGCAGGGTCCAGGTGTGGATCTGTCAGGGAGAGGGGAGCTTTTAATTCAGGTGCCCAGGCTCTAATGGAGTCTTTCTTCTGCTGAAATTTGAAATATTTGTGCTGTCAGAGCCTCCTTGAAGCTGGTGGAGCCTGGAAAACCCTCACACTTCCTCCCATGGGATGTGCAGCCTCTGGCTAAAGGAAAAAAAAATCAAAAAATGCTCATTTTCCTTCAAGTTAAACAAAATAACCAAGTCCCTGCTCCCTGCTGGGTGGTGGCAACAGGGCACAACCCACACCCAACATCTCCGGGAGTTTTTTAGTGGAACTGGGACTTTTTTCCCCCCTCAAGGATCCCCTCCTGCTGCACATCCCTGCGGATTAGGCTGCTCATTTTCCAGGCTTGAAAACCTCTCCCCGTGCCCGAGCTGAGCAGATGAGCCCCCAGGAATCCTCCCTTTCTTGTGCATTTAGGGGTGAAAAATTGCCAGCAAGGATTCAATTAGCAGCATCTCTGCCCGGGCTGGGCTCTGCCTGCACCCACATTTCGGCCTCACAAAAGCAGCATCTGCTTCATCAGGAGTTGCTTAATTAATCCTGACATGCCCAGTTATTATATGGTAACGATGTCCTCTGGGTGAATGGTCAGGCCAATCAGGAAAAGATGATTTTCTTGTGTTTCTTGGACCTCCTTTCAGCATTAAAAGCTGGGCCTGACCCGGGGCTCTGCCTCATTCACAGGAAGGTCCCTGACTCTGGCCCTGACTGAGGTGGGGCTGATTTGCCTCTGGGAGTTTGGGGTTATTTGTAAATTGATTTTTTTTTCATCAGAAATTGCATGGTGGATGCTGGCAGGAAGGATTCTGAATCGTGTGGGATGGATTTGTGTGCCACACAAAAATTAAAGTTGCCTTTGTTGCTCTTCCTGAGGATGTGGGGACAGGGCAGGACCCAGGATCCCAGTGGGAAACCTGGAATCTCCTCTTGGAGCTCTCAAACCTCAGAGCCCCTCCAGCTTTGGGGAGGGGCTCAAAACCTCCAGGTTTTTCCCTGGGAGAAAATCAGGATTTTCCTTGTGTTGCCGTGTGCTGAGGAGGGAAACTCCAGATCAGGACGGCCCTGCTGGCACAGAGCAGCCAAAATTCCTGGGATTTGGGGACAGGAGAGGAGGGAAACTCAGAGCTGGGCTGTCAGACCCATCCCCTCCTGGGCTGGAAGGGCTGGGTGGGCTTTATCAGTCAAACAGGGGAAGGAACTCCCGAGTCCCAAAATTCTCTTAAAGGCCTTTGGCTGCAGGATTGGCAGCACCAATTATTTTGTGTCTTCTCAGAGGAAAAAGTGTTGAGTTAAATTGTGGAGAGAAAGCAAAGAGCACCTGTGATGTATTTAAACTTCTTTCTTTTCTTTCTTTTCTTTCTTTTCTTTCTTTTCTTTCTTTCTTTCCTTCCTTCCTTCCTTCCTTCCTTCCTTCCTTCCTTCCTTCCTT
>VZRX01012707.1:4717-24418 GCA_013398075.1 Notiomystis cincta
GAGTGAAACCTAATCCTCTAATCAGTTCCAATTTACATATTCACGGCTCTTATTTCCAGCCTGCTCGGAGGGGAAAAAAAAAAAGATAAGTGTTGGAGTCACGAAGCGATTATTTGATTAAGTAATTATTAATCCCAGGGCGCTCTGATTAATTCCCAGCAAGTTAAACAAACGGATTGGAGCTGAGCTGGTCACCTTCTCACCATTGTCACACACAGGGGGAAAAATCCTGGAGAGATATTTTTACCTGCTCCACACTGAGGAGTTTTGTTCACTGAAGGGCTCCCCTGCACTCCCCAGGGGTTAATACCCTGCTAAATGAAGTGTTACACGTTGGAATTTTATCTGTGCCTGACTGCAGGACCAAATGCTGATCTCTGTTTTCAAGCTGGAAACTCCAGGCTGGATCTGCAAGCAAGTAGTTTTTTAAGTGTTTAAACAAATTTAAAATAAAAATAAATAAACAACAACAATAAAAAAAAACACCTCTGAATGTGTTTTTCCAGCCACTTTTTACTGAGTGCACTGAATCTGTCGTGGAGATAATGTCACATCTGAGAGTGCCCCAGAGCAGGGTCTATCCACTGATTCCAAGAGAGCTGAGATAAATGCTTCAAAACATCATTTGCCTTCAGAAAAAGCAAAAACACAGAGAGCAAACAAACCTGGAACTTCTGTTTCTCAGTTTTATTGGAGTTTTTTATCCTAACAGGCTAAAACCTCTTGTAGTTGGTTGCACAAGCAAACACACAAAACCCTCAAGTGCTGTTCAGCTAAAAAGCTGCCCTGAAAGCAGCCTGTCTCAGTCTCTTCATTCCTCTCTCCTCCTTTATCCAGAAAAAAGGCCAGGAAAATAGAAAGATGTTGTATAAACCCACAAGAAACAAATTGAAAGCTGTTGCATAAAGGAAAAAGGTGAGAATCACACACCAAAACCACCTTGTGAACATCTTTTTGCCACGAGTGAAGTTAGGTCATGGCACAGGGATGGGTCAGACTGAAAAACTGAGTTAATTCAGTGTCTTGAATGTTCTAAAACTGCTGATAGAAGCACCCAGTTACTGAGCAGGGACCTTCTGCTGGTGGCTGTGTCGGATCACTCAATTCTGAAAGTGTCTGTTTAATTCTTGGTCCATTATTTTACTGTTTAACCATAACTTCTCCTCTGATCCCAGGTCAGGATCCACCTCATCACACAAGGGATGAATATTGGGCATAAGGAGTGAGGAGGGAGCCTGAGCTCAGGAGGATTTGTTAATGAAATACAATATTCATAACCAGCAATTCTTCCTGCTGCCATTCCTAACAACCCAAGCCTTTCCACCAGCAATAATTCCTAGCTCCAACCTCAAATCTCCTGATTAAAATGAAGTTTTAAATTCCTTTCAAACTTTTGAATTTGAAAAAATGGGTTGGATCCAAAGATGGGTTGGATTTTTTTGGTTTGTGTGTTGCTCTTTTTTTCAGATTTCAGTAAAGAGCTCCCAGCTCAGATTGAACATTGATCACCCAGCCTGAGCATTGCTGCAGTGGGATGAAACCCTTGGTCAATCCTCATGGATAAAATTTCCTGTGTGGCTTCAAAGACACTGAAGAAAGCCCATTTCCTCCTGTTCAGGCTGCTGCCTTCCAGCTGGGCTCATGGAGGGATGGGAAAAGGTCGGGTTCCCCATGGATGCAACAGCAGAGGACGAGACAGAGAGCCAGGGCTACAAGTGAAGGAGCTCCCCGGCCACAAGGAGCAGAGTGTGCTGGTAAATGACACTGCCATGAGTAATGGCCACATCCAGCTCTGCCCTGGCTTTCCCGGTGGGATGGGAGGTCGGGAACAGCTCAGTTTTTGAGGGAAGAAAATATTCCGAGGTTTGGGTCGAGGATGATGAAAGCTTTTGTTGTGAGTGAAATGGAAAGTTTTGCTTCTGCTGTGCTCCAGTGAGGTCTGTGCCTGACGTCCGTGGGGTGCCTCAGCATCCTCCAGCACAGCATTAACCAAAGGCAACCAAAAGCTGCTCCCAGAGCCAGATTTATCCATCAAAAACGAGCCTGAAGTGCCTCAGAAATGACAATAAACGCACAAAATCAACCTTCTTCCTGGAAAATGTTGGTGTTGATTTCTCTTTCTCCTTCCAAATGTTTGGAGCAGCTCTCTGTGGGATTGCTGCCTGTGCCTGAGAGTTTACCATCACTCCTGAAGGAAATCCTTGGATTCAGGAAGGTTGGAGGGGATGGGATTTGGGGCAGACAGAACCACACTCCAGGATCTGTCTGCAGCACCCCGGAGGATGTGTGAGGAAGGCTGTAAGGATGCCACCAACAACCTCAACCGGCTTTCAAACCTTTCCAAGTTGAAAAGAAACTACCGGGCCACGCAGAGATCTCCAGAAAGAAAGAAAATAAGTACTGAAAATCTGGTTTGATTGTTTTGTTCTGAGACCACGAAATCTTTCTGCTCCTCTGACTCGCTGTCACACCCCAGAGGCGCCACCAAATCTGGGGAAGAAACCTCTGGGCCAATATTTCGTCCTGGAAATGGAAGGCAAATCAGGGAGCAGTTCAAAAGTTTTTCCAGGAGATCTGGAATATTGGCTGCCTGCTCCAAGCTGAGCCTGGCCCAGCTCCAGGGCTGTGTCATCCCAGCCATACGTGTCCCATGCTGGCTGGGACCACCCAGCATCTCCTGAAGCTCTCCAAATGCAAAACTTCCTTTCTTTAGCATTGGAAAAGGTGGTTTGCAAGTTATTCTCCAGCAAGGGCTCCCCTGATTTATTCAGCACAAGCTTCTCTGTGTCTGATAAGCAAAGGTGGCCAAATAACACAGATATTGGCTGGTAAATATTTTCCCAAAGAGGAACACGGAGCACCGTGTGTTTTGTTAACCACCAGGTCAGATAATTGAGTGTTCGACAACATTTGCAAGCCCTGAGAGTTTTTAAGTAAACTCTAGAGCTGAGATAAGCCTTGGAAAATGCAGGTAGAACAAGCAGTACTCACCGAAGTGATAAAAGGGTTGAAAACTTCACTGAAACTGGGATGTGATTCCCTAAAGTCTCATGGAATGACACTGAGCCAAAGAAGGATGAGACAAACCCAAGGAGCTGGGCACAGGTATTGCCCCATGCCAGATGTGATCCCCTAAAGTCTCATGGAATGACAGTGAGCCAAAGAAGGATGAGACAAACCCAAGGAGCTGGGCACAGGTATTGCCCCATGCCAGATGTGATCCCCTAAAGTCTCATGGAATGACAGTGAGCCAAAGAAGGATGAGACAAACCCAAGGAGCTGGGCACAGGTACTGCCCCATGCCAGCATGTACCACCTCGGGATGAGATCATGGGAGCTGGAGACCTTGAGAAATCAGATGAGCAAAGATCTATATTTGTGTGGTGGCCCAGGATGAGCAGAACTGGGAGGTTCCTTTCAGCCCAGTCCCAAAGTAACATGTGTGTGCTGCTTTAACCTTTCTGAATTTCAAACCACCTCCTACCTAATGGACCAAAAAAGAACAAGTAATAATCTGAGAGGGCGGGAGAGAAAATCTGTCAGCCTGACTCAGACTATTGGACCATCAAGCCCAGCATCCTGTCTCCGAAACGCCGTCAGTATCTGACACTTCAGGCTTAGTTGGGATAATAAAACATTTTCCTCAACCTTATGTAACATCTCGGCCTGGCAAGGAGAAGATTTAAACATTGATTGCTTTCCACTCCCCTCTGTCCCATGAATGTGAATCTGACTCTTTTCCAAAATGAACAACTCTGATGAGCTGGAATTGGTTTCTGGGCAGGATGGGAAAAGCTCCTCTCTCGTTACTCATTCCTGGAGAGATCCGTTAAACCTTTGCCTCCTAAAAGGGGCACTTGAATGAGGAGACATAAAACTGCATCCACAGAATTCCGGGTGCCCACGGCCACCTTTTCATGGGAGCTGGAAATGCACGTCACAAGACTTCATGTCTAGTCACTTTATTTTTCCCCATCATGTCTACTTCCTTTATTTTTGTATTTGTTTAAGCTCTCCATTAGTTTATTAGCTTGACAGCAGCCCAGTTAATTAGCCCGTCCTCCCTCCCCCAGCCCAAGCCAGCGAGGCTCCCCAAATGCACACAAAATTTAGTGCTGCTGCTGCTGGGGCACTTCTCAAAACAAATAAAAGATTTGCAAAGCCAGCCACCAAGCATCCAACATAATTAAAGTGCATTTGTTACTTTTTGGGCCCTCACACACAATCGGGGCCTTGTACGGAGCGAGCACTCCCCAAATCAGGCTGTTTTTCTTTCGCAGGGAAGAGTGCCAGGAGTCTCCCCAGCCCAGGTAACATAAGATCCCAAGGAGCAGCAAATGGACAGTGGCAGCCAAAGTGAATGGACTGTGGGGAGATCTATATGAAGGCGAGTATCTATAGATATATGCAAACACGCACAGACAGGGCACTATAGTTCTTCGGGGGAAAAAAAATATAAAAAAATTAAAAAAAAAAAGGTAGTGGAAAGGCTCCCAGAAATTACTGCTCCGTGCACAGGTATGTAAATGACTCTGGAGTCTCGCTGTCCACCACCTCAATCAATTACAAGGTTATTCAAGATAAAACAAACACCATTTCAATTAACTGCATATACAGCAGTGGTTAGAGGCACACGCAGGGAAGAGGAAGTGGGAGGAATTTTTGGAAAATGGAACTTTTTTCCTGCTGCTCCTGGAGATATGCACAAATAGAGGTTGCCTTGAGGTGCTGCAAGTAGAGCCATGAATGGTCTTAAAAACTCCCAACCTAAAGCTGTCACGGTCCAAACTGAAAGCAAAATGAGGGGACAAAAATGAAACAAAAATGAAACAAAAATGAAACAAAAATGAAACAAAAAAGAGTGAGGGAGCATTTAAACATCTGCTGAGTTTGTGCTGGCTCAGAACAACCATTTGCAAGAGTCAGCGGGAGCAGAAATTGGAAGAGATGCTGGAGGATTACAGGTTTTGCTGGAGACAGGACCCAGAGAAGGCCCTCAGCAGGTCTGGGGAGCAGCTCTGTGGGAGTACAGCTCCCTGATCCCGATTCCCAGCTGGATCCCCAGCCTGGGAATGCCGAGGCCTCGCAGGGTGAGGACACAGCTGGTGACAGAATCTGACAACAACCTGCGAATTCAGTAGTGGCTCGAGAAGCCGGGGGAGGAATGGTGCCAGGGACTGGGCAAACATCACCAGAGATGGTTTTCCACCTGTGCCACAGATTTTTGCCTAACTGAGCAAACTGTTCTACCTCCTTTCTTCATTTTTCACACTCCTGTGCAAAAGCTGCTGGCCAAGAGGTCCTGCATGCTGCTCACCTGCAATCAATACAATATTCAGTGGGAGTTTTAAATGATTTTTTTATTTCTTTGGCTGATCCAGTAAAACTAAAGATCTTTTTGAAAAAAAAGCAAAAAAAAAACATTATTAATCAAATATTTCTGGATGAAATACACCCAGACCAGGAGATAGGACCAAAATTTATAGCCACACCACCATAAATCACCATCCAGTCTCCTGCAGCTATGCTCATGGTCATAAGCAATAAATTTATTTATTTCATCGGTGATTTCAGCCACAAAAGCTGATTGTGAGCCTGCTCCTGAGAACAACAAGCAACAGCAGGTGTATTTGAAACATCCTGACGTTACTTTTGTTGACCCCCATTTGCAGGGGGTTGGGATCTGTCACACTCACATGTGTCCTTTCACAGCTCGGATTTGTATTTGTGGCCGACCACAAACACTGAGTTTCTCACTTATTGTGTTTCTGCCTGATGGGCAGGAACTTCTTGGGGGCAAACTCCACACTCAGTCCATGGCAACCTTCTCTTTGCTGGCTACAACATGGGAATAAAATCTTAAATTTGGATGAGGAATCAAACCCAGAGCTGATAATCAGCACTTATTTTATAACGATTCGAACCTCAAACACTGACATTTAAAGAGGAAGATGAGGTCCAAATGGCCTTGCTTCCAGTGCCTAATTAAATTCAGGAAAATCAACTCTTCCTGAGCCTTCTTTCCATTGCAAAAATGTGTTTTTCCTCTTCTCTGCTCACTGTCTGCCAAGGGCCACCCTAAACACCCAGAGATCCCCACTGAGCTCGGACACAGCGCTGGGGTTTTTGTGTTTTTCCCAGGACTATTAACAGAGTAATATAATGAGAAATGAACTGAGGTTAAAGAATTCAGTACCTCGTGTATTTTCACTAAAAACACTGCCTGCATCAGGGGACCTGCCAAGAGGAGAGTTTAATATTGTATGAAAAGGAAGAATTTTCATAATGACACTTGGCAGTGGCTGCAACCCCCCATGAACGGAGCTGCTGGGGCTTTCTCTCCTCCACTCTCCAATTCCCTCTCTCCCCACAGGCAGCACAAGGGATTTTCATTTTGAAGGCACTGGGAACCACTGGAGCCCCACTCTGGTCAGCTCTTCACGGGGCAGGGGACTCACACTGCTCATGTTTAAGCACCTCAGCTCAGAAGCTTCCAGGCTACGCAGCTTCTTTACAGGAAAAAGGGAAAAAGTGGACCCAGAATGCTCAAAATTTCCTAAATTGCCTAAAACTTTTGTTCCATGTGAATCTTTCTCCTTGTTTTCCAGATCTAGACAGTGGGCCAAAACAATTACTTCTTTTGGAGATCAGTTTGAGACTTTTTCATGAAAATTATGCAGGAAGAATCACCTGAGCCACTGGATCCCTTGCAGCTCCAAACAAACCAGCTGAAAGGATAAAGCAAATCCCACAGTTTGCCTTCTATCCTTTTCTATCTGGTGACTCTTCCTGAATTTCCCAGTTCCAACTGTATTCACAACAGCACTCCAACAGCGGTCAGTGTTTTATGTTCTCTTACAGGGCTGCTTGTTCCCTTTTTTCCCACTCCCATCTATTTGGAAATGTCATGCCACGAAAAAAAAAGAGCAAATAAAACCAAAATGAATGCCTGAACAGGGATAATAATGTTCTCTATAACAGAGATCAAACATCCTTGATAAATTATGTTTTACTCTGCACCTGACACTGGTTCTCAGTGCAGAAACTGGCCCCGCTCCCCAACAATGGCCTGGTTTCAAACAGTTTTATCATTTTTACTAAAATTTCGGAGCCAAAGTTTTGTCTGACTCAAATCAAACCTCAACCTGACAGGTCAGCCCAGCACAGCTGTAGGTGGAACAAATACAATAAAAGTCTCGTCTGAGAAAGGCCAAACATCAGGGAAAACAATTCCTTGAGGAGAGATGGACGAGCAGCGGTCAAATTGTGCTCATTCCAGGTGACGTGTGCGAATTCAGAACAATCCCGTGGAGATTTGGGGGGCTCCATATCCACACTCGGGGAGCCACTCCAGCCCCGCAGCAATAAAACTGAGCACAGGGAGCTCATTTTCCCTGAGACTCTGGGTATAAAGTCAGCAGAAAAATACCCTGAAATGAGGATTACAGAATGTAACTCTCCTTTGGAGGTGACGGCAGGGCCCTCATTTGCAAGTGATAAATGTCACTGCTCTTCCATCTGCAGCCTTTTAAAGCCATTTTGAGGGATGTAATGAGGCTGCACAGCCTTGGAGGGACGGGCAGGGGACAGCGGAGCCATTTGAGCTTTACCGAGTGTGTCACGGGGGAGTTGTCCTCGCTTTTTTTTCCCTTTTTTTTTAACAAAATGAGGTGCCCCAGGGGAAAGTCAGCAGCTCGAAGCGGCCCCACCTGAGTGTGTCTTGGGAGGAAGCCTACTGCCTCATATTTTTTAAAAGGGAAAAAAAAAAATTATAATAATAGAGCCGAGCCAAAAATATCAAGCAGTTCATAGCTGTGAAAAAGCCAGGGAAAGCTGAGTCGCCGCCGGCCAGTGTTGTTCTTCCAAACAAGCTGACCACCCTCCCTTCATAACATTTTATTTATTAAAGCAAAATTGGCCCACTGGAATAAAATTATGCCCTATTCATACCCATATGTATATCTATGAATGTATGGTTATTAATGACTGTGTTTCCATAGAGCCACAAGGTCCCTATAGATTTTGGGGGGTGGGTTGAGCTACTGAATTCGTTAGCAGGGGAGAAATTTAAACGGTGTGGATGGGTCGGAGCAACAATTCAGTTATAACTCAGGCGTGGCTGTTATAATTTGGGTATAGCTGGGTTATAATTCAGGTAGAACTCGGTTTAAGTGTTATAATTCACATTTAACTCCTTTTAACTCGGCGCGGGCCCCGAGGCCGCGCTCGCACGCCGTTGCCATGGCAACAGCGAGCCCTCCTCCCATTGGTCGCTGTGCGGCGCAGCAGCCAATCAGCGCCCGGCGTTTCGCCGCCGGGAAGATGGCGGCGGAGAGGCGCGAGCGGGCGGAGGAGGGGGGCCGGGAGCGGAGTTGGTTTATAAGGAATAAAATCAGTGGAAATTGCTCCATCCCTGAGGAACTCCATCCTTAACCAGTCCTTCCAAGCACCCTTCTCACGCGTCAAATAATTTCCAGGGACCTTCTGGCTGAGTACTGGATAGAAACACCCTGCTAAATAACGACATAAATTGGCCAAGCGCTTTAGAGGCTTAGGGCAGCAGAAGCAACACCTTCGGTATTTTCCGATATTTGCTTTTTTCCCCGCTGTGTTCATTCCCATTTTAAAGTCCCCCGTATTTACCTGCAGCACAGTCTAGACAGCTAATGAAATAATAAGAGCCCAGTGGGTGTTCACAAGAGTGTAAACAAGAAAAGAATCAGAAATTAACCGATTTAAGAATCAGATGGGTACTGAGCGTGTCACAGGCAAGGGTATCCCGGGTTTATGAGGTCCATCGGTGTCATTCCCGAATCCCCAGAGGAGTCACCCCGTTGTTCTAAGGGCTGGGCAGGAACAGCAGGGCACTTTTACAAAATGTGCTTAAAGATGCAGTCAGATCCCAAAGGGATTTTTCCAGACAGTTCATAAAACCAGGTTGTGAGTCACCACTGGAAGCTAATGGGAGTAAGGCCTGGAACTTATCTAGGTGCTTTTAATAAATCCTACTCTTTCCATATCGACATGATTAAATGCATAATGTGCTTTTTTTAACTGTGACCCAGTGTTTATCCAGTGCCAAGAGCAGCAAGCTGAGCACTAAAATACTCTGTGCTGCTGGAAAATAGTGCCTGCTCTGGAGAATCCAAAATATTAACGAGCAGGTAAGTGTGCTGTCAGACTGAGACACAGAAACAGAGCTTCTCCCCCAGCACCTCACAGCAGGGTTTTGTTTTTTAATTTACATTCAGATTCTAAATTTCAGAAGTTACTTCTGAGCTACCAAGGCCAGATTTCCAGCTTATTTTTGTTTCTCCCAGCAAACATCCCCAGAGCAGTTGTGTGAAACATTCTCCTGACTGACAGCAGTGATTTTTTTTTTCAGTGTTAATTGTTTATTGATCATTCCTTTCTGTGGATGCAGTTGGATAAAAATCCTTTTTGTTCAGGAGCATCCTGTGAGCTGTGGGAGGAGCAGGGAAAACTCCTCATGGGCTGAGTAAAACACGTTCAGTGGTAACGAAGTTCAATAGGTGGTGTAGTTGGGCTTCTCACTCTACACCTGGATTTGGATGTTTGCCTGACCTGTCCCTAAATGTTTTTAACACCTCCAGGTATCCTCCATGACATTGTGAGGTTGAACTTCTTAATGTTCCACCTCTGTGACACTGAGAAGTTCTTCACTACCTCGGCAAAATTCGAGCCTGGAGCAAACTTAAATAGCTCTGAAATTTCTTCCCTTTAGCTGAAATAGCTTAGAACAAAACGTGTGCTGGAAGAAGAGGGAAGAAATCTGGAGTGTTGTTTTTCCTGAAGTGTTTTCTTCTCTTTTTTGGGGGGGGGATCTTTAAATTGAGAACTTCATTGTGGAACCGGTGTGTTGGTTCCATACTGCATTCCTGGGGGTTAGCTGGGATCAGGCAGTGGCTGCATCCTAGAAAGAGTTGAGCAACACCATGCGATGGAATTTTGGGGCACAGGAGCACTCCTTGAACATTTCAGAAGCTGGACACAGAGGAAGAATCCAGGCCCAAAAATAAAAGCTTCCTTACCTGAGCTGAGCACTTTTCCCTCTCAGATGGAAGTCGTGGCATCAAACTCGATGCAGACACAGCTGATATTCCATAAGTGGCCAGGAGAGGAAATCCCAGCTTAAATGAGTCACCATTTTTGTGCAAATATTAACTTTGGCTGATACACATTTCTGCTGATATCTCTTTTCCAGATCTCAGTCTCACAGCACATTGTCTTGGCTGTATGCAACTGAAGCCCTTGGTTCTTTGAATAACTTTCCTTTTTAACTCTTTTATCTATTTATTGTATCTGAAAGGTAAAGAAAACACAATTTTCCCCATGATTCCGCTTCCAATGATGCAGTATTAAATTCTGCACCAGCGGAAAACTTTGATTTAATAATGGCAAAAAGCACAATGCTGAGGATTTGGGGATCTCTGCTAAAACAAGTGGAAAATCCAAGAGGCTGGCAAGCCCTGCTTCCCAGGATCTCCCTGCCCCTCTATCCCCATGCCCTCACTGGTTTATTCAGTCAGTAGAAACATAGGTGGGCACTGGGATTAATATTTAATTTTGAACAATCTTCATATTCTCTGGCAAAACACTCCTCAAGGCCACGCCCTCCAACTGTTCAGAATTAATCACTGATGATGAGAAGAGAGGGAATTAATTAAATGTTTTTTGTGCCTGGTTCCTGATCCCACAAACCTCAGCACCTGCGATGGAAGAACACGGGAATGCAGAGCTGGAATCCACAACTCCAGGTGTCCGGAGGAGATGCTGAATTTTGAGCATTATGGGGAAAAAACAGGACTGAAGTTGGGGCTGTTAAACACAGAGAATGCATGACAAGTCTAGAATTGAAATAAACCTCTTTTTAATTTATTCTTCATTAGTCTTTTTTCATTGTGTGGGTGTGCTGTTGCCCAGCTCCAGACAGAACACAAAATTAACTTTTCCAAGCAGTATTTTAGGGAGGGTGGCTATAAATAACCCCTTGGTTGGACAATGTACCAGAGCTAACACCCTCAGCCTTGCAAATTGTGCCCTGGGATCTCCCAGGCCACAAGTGGGCAGGAGTTGGGGTTTGGCATCCTAGAGTGACATTTTTTCTTCCTGACCTCAACACTCTTGTCCCCTGTGGTGCCACCTTCCCCTGCAGGCTGGCAGCTGTGACCTGGGGACATGGAAATAGCCAACATTTATTTCACCCTTTCTGTCATTCCTTTAAAATGCCCAGATAAGGGACAGCCAGTATGGAAAGGAACTGGGAAAGGTTCCATGAGCAGATTAACTGAGGGAGGCAGAATTCCAGGGCATCATCCGGGAGCTCTGTCTTGTTTTGCTGCTTTGTTTAAAATTATCGAGTTCTCTTTGTTTCATTTCGGGTCCTTATTTCATCTTATTTTTGGACTTCTGGGCTGTTGCAGCTTCCAGAGTTACCGAGTCCCTTTGCTCTTATCTTATCTGGGTTTCCTCATTTCCACTATTAGGTGATGTCTGACACCTTTTGGGTCCGATCTGGTTGTCTGGACATGCAGTGAAGTCACTCCCTCTCCCCCAGCATTTTCCGACCTCCCCTCACCCCTGCTTTGAGGAGGGAACTGTTTTCATCAGCTTATCCCAGTCTTTTGATGGGTACAGCCACATCTAGACGAGGGTTAAGATTAAAACCTTACAGGTACAAGGTGTTCCGGTCATTCTTCAGGAGGGAATGAGGCCGGAGGATGTGGGAAGTCCTCTGGACGTTTTCAAATCGCTGGGAGTGGTTCTGTGTCTGTGGCAAAACGTCGCGCTCGGAGCGCTCCTCACTGAAACAAAGAGCCGTGGCAGCGGGAAGGACAGAAATGCTCTGATTTCACCCAGATTTAGCTGCTCTGGTGGGATTCCTGGTGATTGTTTTCTCAGCCCCGAGGCCCTGGACACTCAGCTTCCTCCTCATTTTCTGCTCTCCAGCATCACAGAAAGTGATGGGCGCTGATTGGGCCGGATTATTGCCGATTATTGCTCAACAGCAGCTTTGATCCACCGCGGGCTGATCCCATCGCAGCCCGGGGCTTGTAATTGCATTCCGACGGGTATCCCTAATTCCCCGGAGTGCAGAGAACAATCCTCTGAAGTCAGCCTGCTTCCTTTGCATTGTAACTGCTGGCGGGCGAGCGGTGTTTACTGACTCCTCTGAGTCATTTGCGAGTGTGATGCTTGGCTAAAAAAAATTGTTTCCAAGAGCCCTATCATCATTAATCATTAATTAATGTGATTGTCCACGGTTGGAATTGAGCAGGTGCCTCAGACGAGGCTGGAAGAGCCTGTGGCACTCCGAAGGTCTGGGTTGTCCCCATTCCATCCCTGCCGAGTGATCCAAGTCACTCAGCAGTGGCAGAACCTGGCGTTTTTCCCTGCCCAAAGGAGTTTGCAATTCGAAGAAGTGCTGCTTTCTTCATCCTGCCTTTCCAGCCGTTCCCACGTCAGTCAGCGGGATGAATTCCCATCCTGGTTTTATTGAAATGGAAATGAAGGCGCCTAGGACTTCACCTAACCTGCGGGAGGGATTTCACGGCAGGGAGCGTGCCAGGGATGTGTTCAGGGCTCTCTTCTTCCAGCTTCCACCCTCGAAATGTGCTGGAATTATAGTCTGGGGGCTGAGAGGGGGAGAAAAAAGGGGTTGGAGGGAGCTGACAAATGCCAGCACTCACATCCTAAGGCAGAATGCCTGAGCAGGGAGCACCGGGGACAAGAAATCAGGGACAGGGACAGGGGTGGGTGACAGTGTGGTGGTGAGGGTGGTTAAAAGACAGGATTCAGATCAGAGCTGCACATCTGGCTCAAGTGGAGGATTCAGATCAGAGCTGCACACCTGGTTCAGGTAAAGGATTCAAATCAGAGTTGCACACCTGGCTCAGGTAAAGATCCAAATCAGAGCTGCACACCTGACTCAGGTAAAGATCCAAATCAGAGTTGCACACCTGGCTCAGGTAAAGATCCAAATCAGAGTTGCACACCTGGCTCAGGTAAAGATCCAAATCAGACCTGCACACCTGGCTCAGGTAAAGGATTCAAATCAGAGTTGCACACCTGGCTCAGGTAAAGGATCCCCACACACCCTGCTGCCAGGACTTGCTGGTGGGTCTGTGTCACACTTGAAGAAGCCCTTAGGATGTAACAGCTCCCAGGTTCCTCAGTGGGACCTGGAAAGTGCTCAGTTAAAATATGAGCTGTTTATTGGGGGAAAGACAATTAGGAATGAGTTGATGGACGACTCGCTGCTGCTGGATTTGAGAACCCCAGAGACTCTGAAGTCCCTCCCAACACTTCTCATTTAGTTAGACCAGAAATAAAAGTTGTTAATGCATTAAAATGCACTTTGCTAAATTATTTCCATTTTATTGATTAAGCAAAAAGAAATTAATATTATCAACATTCATAATGTCAGCCTTTTAAAACATTTTTACTCTAGTATAAAGGGTGATAAAAACATCTTCTGGAGCAAAAGAAAGAGCAGAAGAGTGATGAGAGCCTTTAGTTCCCATAAATTCAATTCCTATAAAGTCTGGACACCTTGGGCGGATGCCTTGGCTCAAAAGTGACCTCCTGGCTCCTCCTTTTTGTCCTGGTGTTTAATTGGAGCCAGGAGAAGGAGCCCAGCATTTGGCAGGTGAGTGCGAGCTGTACCCTGGCAGGATTCCTGCAGAGCCATTACTGGTTTGTAGATTAAAATAAGGACAGAGAAAGGGGTGGAGAGGGAGGAGGAGGAAACACGAGAGAGAATAGCAAAACACTTTGTTCTAATTCAGGTGAAAAAGTTCATCTGGGTGTCCTCACAGAGCGTCTGCCACGTACAGGGTGGAGGAGGAACAAATTCCTTTTGGGCATGAGTTATATTCTCGAATTATCCCCGTGTGCCAGCCTCTAGAAGGATCCCAGAGCCTGTTCCTGCTCAGACACCATTCCCAGGGGAAGCTCTGGGAGCACGGGGCAGGGTTTGGGTGCTGAAGCACTGCAGCTTGGCTGTGTTTGGTCCCTGGCTCTGTTCCCTCAGCCTTGGGGTGGGCACGATGCTGATAAAGCTCGGGAGCTGAGAGCTTTCAGTGCTGCCTCACAAAGCCGGAGCGAGCAGAGGCTCTGAGCCCGTTTTTCCATGGCTTTTTGGAGGGGTTTCATTCCAGTGCACTTCAGCAAGAGCTGAATTTCACTGAACCAAGGAGTCATGGAATGCTTTGGGCAGGACACCCCAGGTTGCTTCAAGCCCTATCCTTGAACACTTCCAGGGCTGGGGCAGCCACAACCTCTTCTACATCCACACTTTCTCTTCTTTTAGGCAATTAATTCCTGTTATTAAACCCCTTAATTCCCAGATTTTCCTGCACACAGTGCTTGGTCACTAATGGCAAAAGCAGCCTTGCAACAAATCCCCCAGAAAGCCTTGAACTGCTAATTCAGTGTTACCACTCTCACTGAAGGGGTCTGCTGGGCCATTTTCCATCGGGGGAATTTTCTGATACAAAATAATCTCTTTGCAAAATCAAAATTGCTCCTGGAGCCTGCTACAGTTTTGCCAGAAAAATTCAATTCACCAGTGAGGAAATGGAACTGACAGCATCCTGCCTGCCCACCTGGAAGCCTCACAATGTAATTTTTTTTGCTGTCTATCAAAGGAAAAAAAAGGGAAATGAAATCTTTCTTCAATTTTTCAAACAAACAAGCAAAAACTTAACAGGGCTTGGAAATCTCTCCACACAAATGAATTTATATCAGGGTTCTTGCTGCCATTTTATTGGGGTTTTTTGTCCCTGTCAGAATAATTTCCATCATTATTTTATATTGATTTTAAAATATTTTTTCTGGAGAGGAAATTCCATTTTCAGACAGGTTTTGGGCTAATGAATTGAAACTAACTGGGAAGACAAGGTAAGGAGCAGAGAGAGCAGGGAAAGAGTCACAGGATACGCTTGACCTGGGAAAAATTAGTTCACCTATTTGACAAAAATTATCTTTTGGCTGAGCCAGAGCCATTTTCCTGTGGAATGGAGTTGGTTTCTAATTGATTACATGCAGAGGCCACTCAGATGTCTGAAAGGCAATGCCTGGACATTTTTGTTCTTTCTGTTACTGAAGAGATCCCAAGTTCAAACCAACCATTTTTAAGCTGTCACGTTTCTCATTATCGTAGTAATCGATACCCTGGAATTCTGGCTGGCTGGAGATGTGAGTTCAGACCTCAGAAGGATTTCTGGGCTTTGGAAATACTAAAGTATGGTCCAGTTCCTTTCCTGGAGTGCCTGAGACTCTGAAAGCCCCAGGGAGAGGATGGCCCAGCATTACTTCAGTTACAGGACCTTTCCCTAAAATACAGCAAATTTCACTTGGATGTGATTATCTCCTCTAATTTTATAAATGGCCATATCCAATGTCTTAGGAGAATTATGCCATCCTAAAACCCATCCCAAATTCCCTAACAGATGCATATCCCAATATTTATTTATGGGAGAAGCACTCATCTTTATTTGCCATTGTTTGTGCTGAGCAAACTCCTTGGAGACAAGGAGCAAATTCCTTGGAGGACTTGTGGCCAGATCGATTTGTCGAGCTGTTTCCATGTTTTCTGATGCAATCCAGTGTAACAATGTTGTATCCCAGTAAACATGGAAATGCAGCAAGGAAAACATTTCTCAATCGACTTCCTAAAAATACTGCTCTGGCTGGGGAGGGGCTCGAGTTTTATTCCAGGAGCTCGTTCAAGCCCTCCTCGGTTTCCACAATGTCTCGGATTTTACTCAGGCTTGGATTTCATGGATTTATGGATTGGGTAACAAAGAGCTCCATGGGCCAAATGCCCATGAGCGTGACATGCAAGAGCCATTCCCGAGTCCAGTGTGCTGTGCCTGGGTGGAAAAGTGCCAGGCATGGCTGGAAGCAAGCTCAGGATTTGGCAAAGCGGGCAGATCACCAAGGGCAGTGCTGGGAGGGGCTCTCTGGAACTGCCTCTTCAATATTCTGAGGCTTTGTTCTCTGGGGGGAAGAGAAGGTGATGCCTTTCATGTGTTGTTCTGCGATTTTGGGGGGGGGTGGTTTAATTGTCTTTCTTCCCCTCCTTCCCTCTGATTCCTCAGATGGAACCTGATGGAAATCCAAGTTCTGAGTTCCTGGAGAGGAGGGAGGGAATGGCAGGGGACCACATTCTCCAGTTCTGGGATGAGGAGCAGCCCTGAGATGGAGCTGTGTCTCCAGGAGGATTGTCCCTTCAGCTGTGCCCTTCCCATGGAAAAGTGCAGAACTTCCCAGAGCCAGGCTCTTGGACCACAGCACAGATTCCTGCCTGTCCTCTGATCCCACTGCTTTGTTCCCATTTTCAGGAGCACATCATCCTCTGGTGAAGAGAGGAGCCCCCTGTGCCTTTTCAGTCACTGCAGCCCCTTCCCAGCCGCTTCCCACAGGGAATCGATTCCAGCAGTGCCATCTCAGAGGGATGGAGCTAATCCAGCATTACCCAGGGCAGTTCTGTGCAGTGACATTAAATGAGAGCACTTTCTCCAGACACAAATTTTGTTCCGTGATGAGCCAAGTCCTCCTGCCCCTTCCCTCCCCTCCCCTCCCCTCCCCTTGTGACTCTGAGGCTGTCTAAAAATAGCCCCGAGCATCTGAAAATGTGTTCTAATCTTTTAACAGGGAAGGGGATGAGGTCACAAGGCTGGGAAGAGAGAATGCTGACCTTGACACATCAGATACATACATCCAAGTGAGGTGAAGAAAAGTAGGGAAAAGGGGCCCAGAATGTCATTTTTCCAGTGGTTTTTGTCCCTATCTTTGGTGCAGATGAAAGTCTGTGGCTTGAAAACCCTTTTGATACACAAAGGGCAGGATGGGCTCTTCTGCTTTCAGCCCTGTGAGCTGCACAGAGCATGGAAAGGAAAAGGGAAACCAATGGATTCAAGCACAAAAGCCAAGGTGGACATGGACAGAAAAAGACAAAACAATGGATTCGAGCACAAACTCCAGGGTGGGCACAGCCAGAGCACAGCTCTGCTCCACTCCCTGTGTGCAGCAAGGAACGGGGGGGTTCTCCTTCCACATGGTTTGGATCAAGTCCATCCCCTTTGGGTTTGGAAAATGTGTTTCCTTTGTCGGCATTTGCCAAGATCCCAGCCCTGCCTTGCTCCTGGAGAAAAGCCGAGGGTGCACAGCCAGGGTGGGAAGCTCAGGAGCACAGGCAAGTGAAATATCCAGAAGTCCATGGGAGCAGGCAGCATCCAGGCTGGAGGTTCTCATAAGAGTTAATAAAAAAGGTCTTAAATATCCCTCTGCCACCCCGACAGAGATTGCCTGGGATCAAAGTATTCCCTGAATTCTCATTTCCTGCTCCTGCACATCGGGCCGGGCTGGCAGAGTCACTCAGGCATGAAACGCTTTGCTCCAAACTCCCGACAGGAGCAGCTCTATTCAGGTCTCCTATTTGCATAATTGGGTGCTAAGGAAAACAAAGCCAACAAATTGCTGATAATTGCCCAGTGTCAATTATAGGGGATAGGTCAGGGGTGCAGCAGGAGGGTGAAGTCTCCAGGTGTGTGGAGGTCAAAAGCTCTTGAGGGGAAGCTTGTTGGGGGTAACAGCTATCTGAGCAACTGCGCTGAGTCGTGTTAAAGCCGCGTTTAACAACGTGTTCTGCGATATCCCAAATATTCCAGGAGAGAGGGACCACTGCCAATGGGAGTTCTGGGTTAGGGCCCCCTGAAGAGGGGCCCTGAAGAGAGCTCAGGCTGTGTAATAAGTAGTACAAGACAGCTGCGCAGGGGGACGTGACCACAAAAAACGTGTTACAAAGGAGAACAGAGGTCCCAGAGTAATTTTAGTACCTGGACAGAGGGAAAGTTGTTTCCCAGGAAAAGTGCCCATGGCACTCCAGATGGCTGGGAAGAGAAATCTCCATTGGATGAGGAGAGATTGGGAACCTGAGGGTCAGGTCAGGAGGGAATGTACTGCCCTGGATGCTTTGGATTGATCCAGAGCCTGCTGCAGGTAGCAGAGGATCACTGAGACATTTCCCACTGGAGCTGCAACGTTCCATGGTATCGAGGAACATGAAAAAAATATGGAAAGCCTGAGGAATTGCAGTTCTTTTGGAAATGGCCTTGCTGCTTATTACTTCAGAACCCTCTCCTGAAGTTCCCAAAGTGCCAGGGGGATCCCAACCCTCCCCAGGGCTACGAGGGGTGTGTGCTCCTCGCTCCTCTCAGTAACAGCTTCTCCCACCATCACAGAGGGCATCCCGGGGCTCTGCTGGGACATGACTTTTTTCATTCTCTCAGGGATTCTCTTTCCCTTCTGTCTTCAGCTGCAGCAGCCAAGGCAGGAGAGGAACTGTCTGACAAAGGTTTCATTGACACAAGTGGATGATTTTTGCTAGAAAGCACTTCCTTCTCTGCTGAAGGCTTTGAAGTGTTGCCTTTGTTCTTTCAGGCTTGCTGTTTTTTTTTTCCCCTCTTTAAAAATGATAGACAAAATACTTGAAAGTCATCTTTTAGTCCAGACAGAATAACAGGAGCAACAACAGAAACCCTTCGTTTGAAAAGGTGTCATCCTGCTCGAGTGATGCATTTGAAATATCATTTTCTAATCCCCATTAAGAAAACAGTGCCTTGAATAATTGAAAGGTGCTGGTTGAATTTTAAACCATGATTTACTCTTCAAGTTGTCTTCTCCCTTCTGTGTATCTCAGCGTGCCCTGGCTCTGCTGCCTCTGATCTTTGTTCCTCTTTCATGTGGCTTTGGCTTCACTATCTGCAGAATGGATTAATGGAGATGAACTCCCTGTAAAGTGCAGGGAATCAGCACCCAAAGGTGCCTTGTGAGGCAAGGGATTATAAATAAATGTGGGTTTTAATATCTGAGCAGTCTGATACATTTGGGGTTCCTAAAACCTGAAATTCTCTTATTTCTTTTTTTGCCTTTTGTCACCAGGTGTTGTAAATCCTTGGTGTGGAGAGCTGGTTCTCCATGGCTGAATAAATGGAAATTTCCCTTCCGTGGTGAGAGTTGTGCTCCAGAGCATGCAGGATCAGGTCCTGGAGGTTGCAGTGAGGAGAAGGGCCCGTGAAAACACTGCCAGCAAGGAAGTTCCTGCTCCAGAGAACTCCATGTGGAGCAGAGCACAGAGATCAGCAAACCCCTGGGCATGGTGCTGTGACTCTGGAGTGGAACACGGTGGATTAACTCCTGATAAACCCTCGTGCTCCAGGGTCTCAGCTCCGTGTCTCCAGGCTCTTATTCTCCACCAGAGAGGGGGAGGAAGGACAGACAGTCCCAGCAGTGCTGCTCCCACGCTGGGGGCACGGCTGAAAAGCTTCTGGATGCAGTGCCTGGGCTTTTTGTTCCCCACTTGTTGTGGTTTGACTCTGGCCCAAACTCCAGGCACCACGAGAGCCGCTCGCTCAGAGGAGGGAGAAGGAAAAAAAAACTAATGGATGTTTCATAAGTGAGATAAGGACTGGGAGAAACACTTCAAGGGCAAAGCAGGCTCAACTTAAGTTGCAAAAGTGAATTTATTACTAACAGAATCAGAGGAGAATAATGAGAAGTAAAATAAGCCCTTAAAACACCTTCTGCCCCCAGTCGCTCCCTCCTTCCCACTGGTAGCACAGGGAGATTGGGCATGGGGGTTTGGTCAGTTCATCACCAAGATTTTCTTCTGCC
>VZRX01012707.1:29227-46309 GCA_013398075.1 Notiomystis cincta
TATAAATAAATAAATAAATAAATAAATAAGAATAAATTAAAATAAATTAAAGTAAAAGCTTTGCTTTTCCGTGGAGGAAAAGGGGAATAAAAGTTATGAACAAACAGCATTTTTACACCCAGCTCTGCAGGAGATGGGTCTGCTGTCACTGTGATTTTCCAGGCAAGAATTCCACACAGGACAACTTTAGGCAAATTAAATTGGAATATGGTATCCCTATTCCTGGAGTTTCATCCTGTAGTGACTCCTCAGAGGAGGAACAATCCGTCCCTGGTTAACAACACACCCAGGCACCACTGGCATCAAATCCTGCCTTTTGTGCTTCCCAGGGTTTGGAGAAGGGAATTCAGAGCACACTCGGGAGTGGCTTTTCCTCAAGGGACCCTCCCCAGGCAGTGACAATTCCCGTTCAGGGAGCAGAATGGAAACCTCTCCCTAATCCTATCCCGTGTATGGCGGGGACTGAGCTGCCCTGGGAGCTGGGAGGGGCTCGTGCTGCAGGAGAAATGCAAATTTCCTGCAGTGAAATTTCCATCAGCTCCAGGCTGTGCTTGATCAGCCCTGGTCGGGCAGGATGAGAGGGCAGGGAATCCACTCACCATTCTTGGAAGTGCCTGTGCTGGTGGACACAGGAGGGAAGGGATGGAGGGGGACACCAGAGCACAGCTGGCGTTCTCTGGGTCAGGAAGGGACATCTGGATTTTTGTTTCATTTCTTCCTGGAAAAGGTGATCAGGTGTTGGAGCTGCCTGGGAGGTTGGGAGTCCCCATCCCTGAAGGTGTCCAAGGCACTCAGGGCTCTGGGCTGGGGACGAGGTGGGGATCAGGCACAGCTGGGACTCGATGGTCTTGAGGGACTTTTCTGACCTCAGCGATTCTGGGATTTTTACAGATAAAAAGGAAATATGTGGCTTTTGCTGACATTTTTGATTTTGAGTGATGAATTAATCTGAAGTTTGGATAAAAGTGCGTCTCTGGAAGAGAACCTAACAAAGAAACTTGGATGTGTGGAGATACTCTGGACGAAAGTGGAGCAGGAATTCATTCCAAAGAGGAAAAGCTAATGTGTAGTGAAGGTGTCCCAAATACTGAGTCCATTTTGGATGCTTTGGACACTTCCATACAGCCTGAACCTCAGCCTCTTTCTGAACATTGATCCCAGGGCCTAAAACTCAGCTTAAGTCACTCCAGTTCAAGCTTTTGTCATCTCAAATGGAACTGGTGAGGTCAGGGTCAAACACTGACTCAGGCTGAGGTTTGGTGTGTGCAGGAATGTGAAATCCAGCAGGATTGGGGTGTTCCTGGAGGCTTTGTCTCGTGACAAATCCAAGAAATGAGAACATCCTGAGGACCTGAGATCTTATCCATCCTCCCCAGAGGATACAGATCCTTCAGGGATCTGTACATCCAGGAATCTTGAAGGTTTGATATATCCAGGGATCTGAAAGGCAATGAAATCCAGCAGGACTGGACTGTTCCTGGAGGCTTTGCCTCATGACAAATCCAAGAAATCCAAACATCCTGAGGATCTGAGATCTTATCCAACCTCCCCAGAGGATACAGATCCTTCAGGGTAGGGTGACCCACACATGAAACAGGTCCTGCCCAACCCCTGTGGTGCCTCACTGTTCTCCCTGCTCCGAGAGGGAGGAATCAGCCACTCCAGGGAATGGCCCAGAGACAAAACGTTAATCATGTATAGTGATTTAATTACATTACAGCCCTTATTAAACGAGGTACAGAACACAAAGGTGGCCTGCTTCTATTTTCCATGCAGATATTATGGAAATTTATATCCCTGATGATGCCAATCTCGTGAACCCCCTCAGGTTCCTGAACAGTTTCCAAGCTGTCCCCTGTGCCCAGGGTGGAATTCTTTGTCGTTTTGTTCTGGTTTTGCAGAACCCCCTGTGTGTGTTTTGTGTGCTGCCCTTTCCTGCCAGCCAGGGGCTGCATCTGGCCCTGGCTTTTTTGGCTGCTGGAAGAAAAGTTTGTTTCGGAGGTGAAAAATTTGCCTTTTAAATTTCTGCACAGTTCATACCCAGATTATAATTCATAGCCAGGGCTGAATAGCAAATGACCCTGCTCCTCATTTCCACAAATATCCTGAAAGGCAGAGAGGGAGGCAGGGGGAAACACTGGCCCAAATCCAGTGCTGTTAGGACCCCAAATCAATGGCATTTATGGAAAGGTTGGGTTTGGCCTCCTCCACCTTTCATTTCAAGCTCTCGGATTAACAGAATATAAATATTGCATGATGCCCCAGAGCTGCCTCAGCAAATGGCTCCAAGATGCATCTTTCCTCCTCAAACAAGGCAAATATTGTGGGATGGAGTCTCCAGGAGAAAGACTGGAAAAGCTGTTAGCAGTGGTCCTGATGTGTGCTCCAAGGTGCTTGTGGAGACTAAAACTTGGAGGAGAAACTCCCAACGTGAACCAGAAACTCTTTTTTTGGCACCGCCAGAACAATCCACAGTTGCTTTTTCCATGATGCACCATTAAAAAGGTTTCATCAAACTTAGTCCTGCTGGTTCCAGGCTGTCTGTTATCCCAAGGATTTTCCATAACAAAGGAGAAGAAGGAAATGTGAACCTTACTGAAAGGGAGATAAACTCGCTGGAGATTGTCCTGAAGAGTTTTCAAGGCAGTCAAACAAGATTTGCCATCTCCTGGAAATTATGGCTTATTCCTGCCCTGTTCCCTGTTTTCCAGAGGTGGGAACAGCTCCGAGTTTTTAATTATGGAATAATCTCCTCAATGGGACAGCAGCAGGGCTCCATGTCTGCTGCTGACAGTGATTCCTGCCGAGCAAAGGGAAATGTCCTGGCAAACCCCATCCCACCATCCCTGCTCTTCCATGCCAAAACAGTGACAGGTTTCACTTCTGGTTTGGAATCGTTGCTTTCTGGGATTGAAATCTGGGGATAAAACACACGGATTTCAGCTGAATCCCGTGGGATGCCGAGCTCTAGTCCTGTAGGACGCCTGTGGTGTGGAACACGTGGTTGTGATTTCTCCCTCAGTGCTGGAGTCGCTGTTCCTGTGGCATTCTCCTGGCACATCATTAATAAACTGGGAATTTCATCCCTGATTTCCATGGTGTCCTGCTGAAAACCACCTGGGCTTCGCTTTTCAGCAGCACTGAAAATGAATAAAAGAGGAAGGCGGGGGCTGAGTGTGGTGGTTGTGTTTGAACTGGGATCACTCCCGTTGAATAATGGATCAATCAGCTTGGAATGAGCATCCATGCTGGAAAAAACACACCTGGAAATTCAGATGTCCAGGGTTGGGAAGGATTTTCCAGCATTACCTTCCCAGGTAGGAACTCTTCACTAAACAGGACCTTGCCCAAATCTTTGCTGCCTCATTAGGACGTGCATTGATCCTTTACTGGGTCTTTATCCATGGAGATGGAGAACAATTTGTCCCCTTCTGTGGCAGCATTCCCTGAATTTAAAGACCTGAAATGTGTTCCTCCTGGTTTCCACTCTCCTGTGTCTCATTTCCCAAAACCCCTGACCTGGTCTCACGGATCCAGATGATTTTTGGGATTGATCCTTTTCCAGAAGCTCCTACAGGAGGCTGCCTTGCCAGCAGGTGTCACCATAAGAGAACGATAATTCCAGCCTGGCTGTTCTGCAGGAAACGGGAATTCTGTCCCTGCTCCGCATCCCATGGAATCTCCTCTGTCCCACAGTGACTTAGCACTGCTTTAGAAAATAAATAAAGCCTGGAAAAAAGCAAGAGACTCCCAAGCAAGGGAACCACAGCGAGTTTGGAAAGGAGCTCGGCAAAGTTATCGGGGATTTTGTGAAGTGGTGGCAGCAGAGAAGTGGGCGAGGATTTGGGATGGCAGAGCCCTCTGGGTCTGGTGTTCCATCAATTCCCGGGGCTGCAGCAGCTGGGAGCACCGGCAGCTTTTCCGCCTGCACTGTTCCCGTGTGCCCTGAGCTGTGTTTGCTCCTCAGACCCAGATATTGGCACAGAAGCTCAGGGGATCCTTCCTGGCTGTGCTGTGACCTCGCACTGGGATTTATTCCGGGGATCATCACGGCACAAGTGAGGGCCTCGTTGTTTTCCTGCTCTCCCCTTTGGCTTGCAGAGGGATTTCGGTCCCACCTCTCCCAGTTTGCACAAACCAGCAGGAACAAGTGTCTGTCCAAAGGATTGTCAGGAGAGACTTCGACAAAAGTGGATTTTCTCCCAGATTTCATGATTTTTGTGACTCTGCAGAGGGGTTTTGGGGTGGTTCTGGCAGAATTGGTCATTTTTGTGGAGTCTGGGTGGCTGCAGGACAACCTGGATCCCTGGGACTGCCACGTGCCAGGGAAAGGGTCTGAGAAAGCGTTTTTGGATTGCTCTTTCCTTGCATAAACATTGGAAATCAAGCCCACTGCAAACTGAAGGATTAGTATTTAGCTCTTTATCTAAATACACTCGGTTCCCCCCCGCCCCCTCCCCAAAATAAAATAGCGTTGTTTGAAATTTCCAGGGAAGCTTAAGGCCTAAAGCATTGGGTGAGATGTAAATTTCTTAAAATATTTATCCATCCATAAGTGGCTACATATTTGACATTATTATAGGGTTTCTCAGTGTTCCATTTTATTAAAAAATATTTATTTGGTTTCTAAGATTACTGCTTCTCCGACCACAGAAAATTCAATTACCGAAAACTGCAGCTATCAAATTGGTTGAAAATAAATAGCCTTTTATCCAAACCTGGCATGGGCTGGTTTACTTTTAATACGTAGCCATAAAAAAAGAAGCTCTTTCCACAGAGAGCCGGTTGGTTACAGAGCGAGAAGCCAAGGAATACTTTGCATCATCAGGTTTTATTTAAAATAAGGGAGGGAGGGAGGGGGGAGAAAATAAGTCGTTATGAGGCTAATTAGCAGCTCGGTTTTTTTGGTTTTGTTTTNGCGACAGGAGCCCTCTCAAGGCATTTCTTTTCTTACGATCCGTGAGTTTCGATTGGCGAGATAGGCAGGTCAGGATCCCGAATCTTTTCCGGATGTCTCCTACCTGCGAGGTTTAAAACAGGCCTTGCGTTTGCAAGTGGTCAATAATAGAAATTAGTGCTGGAGGCCACCTGAGCGGGTTTATTAATTGGTTTTCATCTTGGCCGTGGCTGAATCGAGACTCGCGGAGGTTTATTAGTGAAGGAAGGACCCGAGGGTGGATAAAGGATTTGGGATACAGGGAAAATACGTGATGTCTGCCCACACCTTCAGCCACAACCCCCTCTGATCTACCAGCGCTCTCGCCAAGGCAAAACAAACCAGAAGGGTGCAAATTTTAAGAGAATCTTTGTCATTTCCACCTCTTAACAAGCCGGGCTGAGAGCTGCGCTCCTTTAATTCGTTAAACAAGCGCGTCGCTTCTGCCAGGCCTGCGAAGTCCCTTCCACAGCGCTCCTGGAGCCACCGCATCTTTCAGCCGGGGGCCGAGGGGCATCAAAGGCTGGAATGCGAAGCATCCCTGCCCCGTGGCACGGCAGGAGCTGCGCGTTAACAGGAGCTGTTGGCGCTGCGCTGGCGCGGAGCCCCCGCTGTCCCCAGATCAAGGATGCTGCTGAGAGACGGCCCCGCCGCCGGGATGCTCCAAAGAGCCGCCTGGCCCAGCCCCGGCATGAAAAGCCACGAGATCAAAGCTCGGGAGAAAGGGAGATAACGCCGTGGGCACGTGGGCCTCCCAAAAATGCTGGTTTGCAGGGGATGAGCGTCCGGGGCTCACAGGGAACCTGCGGGGCGAGCTGCGGAGCTGAGCAGGTTAAAAGAGCAACGGGAATCTCGCGGTTTGCTGCTTTGGAAAGGTGTCTCGATTCCCTGGAAGATCTGTGGGGAAATTGGGCAGCTGCTGAGATGGGTGAAAATATTCCTGTGTCTCCCACTGGGCGCAGAGAGAATCGAAGTTAGAACATTTCCTGGAAAATTGGGAGCGTTTTGTAGTTCCTGTTTTCTGAGTTTCCAGACTTGAGGAGTGCACGGGAGGAGGGTGACCTGGAGATCTTGGCCACAGCTCGTGGGTCAAGGCAGCAACCCAGACCTTTTCCCAACTTTATCCCCTTTGGGTGGCACCTGAATTCCCCCTCCCCTGAGCCCATCCAGCTGCCAGACAGAGACATCACCAAGGGCTGTGCTGCCAAGTTTATTAAAGTGAAGTAACGCTTAGGAAGGGCTTTAAGAAGATTTTGTGAGGAAAGGACTCACTTAGGGTTGAAGAATAGCTGGCTGCTCTCGCATGGATGTGGTTTTGCAGGTCTGTACACACGTCCCATTGTACACAAAAGCCACTTATTTGTTTAAGGCCGTTGCCGAGTGTATTATGTGACACGGAGCCATCCAGGGAGGCTGCTCCAGCCAGAACTGCAGGCAGAACAGAGCCCGGGCCTGCACTTTAATCCCCTTTCTGCTGTGATTTCCCAATTGCATCAGGAGGCGAAGTCTCCCTGAGTTTAGAGTGTGATTATGCAGGAAGATAATCCACCCATGGCTCTGCCACGGCTTTTCCAGGAGCCTTTTCCCGGCTCCCCTGGAGGAGAACCAACCCCCTCCCTGCTCCCGCAGAGCCTGGGAGCTGCAATGCTGCTGAAATGTACTTGGGGATAAAATGTAGTTGAGGTATCTGTAATGGATCCTGCACTCAAAGCCAATAGAGCATGAGCTCAGCAATCAGTTGGCAGCCCATAAAATCTCTGTTACCTTTCTTTTCTTTCCCTTTTTTTCTGAAAGGGATGGCGTAAGGGAAGCTGAAAGGTTGGAGATTACAGGGGCAGCTCCGGACTTCTGCAGCAAATGGCAACAAAAGTGGCGATTTTGCCTTGGGCTGGGTGGGCGCAGCGATGTCCCCGCTGTCCGCTGGGGCTGAGCCCAGCCCGAGCCGCTCCCCTCCCGCTCTTGGCTCCTGCCTCCCCAGTAAAACATCACTCGCAGCAACCCCTGGAAGCTGCTCCAAAACCCGCCTATATTTATATAGATTTTGAATGTCTGCTTCCAGATAACGTTGCTTCCCTCGTTTAAAAAACCCTGCCTCGAATAAAGAGCGTCTTTGGGAGCTTTTTAAATGGGAGTCAGTGCTTAATGTCGCCTTGGTAGCAGAGACCCTTCGTGTTCCAGGGTTCCTACAAACAGCACATTGACTGTGGCCCCACTTTATATTCTCACTAAATCAAGGTAAAGTTTTTTAAAGCCCAATTCATATTAAAAAATTTTCTTGCGGGTGTGAAGTGATTTTGACAGAGGCGCAGCTCACACCGAGAACCCTCCAGACTTGCGGCTTCAGAGCGAGGAAGGGAAAAAATATAGCTTGGGGTGGGGACAGGAGGTAGAAATAGTTGAGAGAACCCTTTGGTCTTTAATTCATGTCAGAAGAGCCCCAGCTGTCACCCAGCACTTGTCCCAGATTTATGGATCATCTGTTTTGTTAATGCTTGTGGATCTCTTGCTGAACATAACCCTTCTGGAGGGTTTTTGCCCTGATCAAAGGCTGCTCGAGTTATAAATGTCCCTGTGATATCTTGAGGTTTTGCTGAGAAGAAGCTGCATTGATGGAAGGGTTCTTGGGGTACTGGTGGAGCCATATATCTTCCCTCTGTATCTTCACAAGCTGCACTTTTATTTTCTATTGAAAATAAAAACACTGAACACTGTGCTTTAAAAGAACCGGCTGAGGGATTTCTGGGCCGAATGTGGAACGAGGCCGTTTGTTCATTGTCAGCATTACCTGAAATACTGAACTTGTGAATATTGACAGCATTTTGTCTTGAATTCACTCAAAGTGAAGTTTTACAGAGTTTCTTCCTGTGTGCCTGCAGGTGGAGGAGGTTTAAGGTTAAATGCAAACAAAGCAGAGCAGGGTTTGAAGCTCGTGGGGCTCACGATGTGACAACTGGGTCTTCACCCCTCTGTCCCAATCGTTTTCCAGTCTGAGGTTCTTATTTTTATGGAATTAAAGGCTGCTCATGGATCAGCAGCTGCTAGGCACATGTGTGTCCTCTCCCTCCCTGGACCACCCTGGGGGTTCTCTCCCTGCACCATTCCAGCAGCAGCTCCTCAGCAGGGTCTGACCCTGAGGATTGGGGCAAACAGGGAATTTGTGATGAACTGTCCTCTTTTTGTAAACACCACTTGGAAGAGGAGAGAGTTTCACTATTCCTATGAAATTCCATGGGCAGTATTGGATTTCTGCACTCCTGGGCTGGACAAAGCCCAGAGGTGTCTGGAGCTGAACGTTTGCCAGAAGCATCTGAATTACAAATGAAGCATCTGACACGTGCCCAAGCTGAGAAAGGATCATCCTTCAGGGAAGGGCAGCTGAGAGACTGAAGTTTCAAATCATGGAATGGTTTGGGTTGGAAGGGACCTCAAAGATCATCTGATTCCCTCCCTGCCCATGGCAGGGACACCTTCCACCATCCCAGGTTGCTCCAAGCCCTGTCCAGCATGGCCTTGGACACTTCCAGGGATCCAGGGGCAGTCAAAACCTCTCTGGAACCTGAGATTTTAGGACACATCTGAATTGTTTTAACTTTTAACTGAGCCCCTGCCATAGAGAGACCAAAAGGTCTTGATGGTTCCTTCAGCTTCTGGATGGAAACTTTGCCAAGGATGGAGCAAGGCAGGAAGCTCGTGTCCCTTTGGGGCCTAATTAGGCACATTCCCATAAGGAATATCCCTTGTCCTGGAGCCTGGGTGGGATTTGCTACCACATTTGGAGAGTTTCTGGGCGTGGGAGGTAAAAAAATCTGAGAAACTGGGATTTTGAAGCGATTTCAGAAGAGGGTTGGCTCGACAGCAGGACAGGGAACCTGCTGGAATTGTTTCCCTGGGAATATCCCCAACACACCAAGGAATGAGCATCCCAAAAGTGAGGGAAGGAGGAGGGGGCTCCAGACCTCAGACTGCCCTGATTTCAGGCTCATCCCAATACAGGTTTTAGGTTTGCTCCTTACAGGGCTGAGACCAACGACAGCTCCCAAGCTCTGGCTGGAATACTCGGAAAAGGCCGCGGCATTCCGAGATCTTTGGAGCAAAGGTGTTAATTTTCATCCATTTTTAGAAAGGCATGATTATTGCTGGCCTGCCCATTTCATTTGAAATGCTTTAATTACTTGAGAACAAACTGTTTTACACAATTCCCACAGCAGCTGAGCGATACTTTGGAAGCCAAAATATTCTGGCAGGGGCCGGGATTATTTTGTGTGTGTGAGAGCAGGAAAGGGGCACAGAGCACTCCATGAAAAGCGAAAATCACGGCCCAGTGTCCATTCCATCACTCCCCAGGAATTCCCGTAGAATTTCCTCACAGATCTGTGTTTTAGGTACAAATTTGGAGGGTTTATTGCTGCTTTAAAGTGCACGCAGATTATTTTCCTTTAATTCCAAGTCACATTACACCCAGCCAAGCCTGGTGTCATTTTACAGACATGAAAACATAGAAATTCTCTTCTCAAATTCCCTGTTGTTTATTGGTGAGGATTCTCTTTTCTTTTACAGCAGCAATGGGAATGAATTCATTGCCCGAGAAGGTTTTATTTATATTATTTATGTTCCTCCTTCAGTGTTTGTTAATCTGCAATCAGATAACAAACTCTGTCCCATCTGATTTAAGGCCAGGGATAGATGAGAAAAGAAAAAAAAAGCTGTAGCATCTGAGCTAATAATTTATAATTAATAAGCTTTGCATATTTCGGAGGCTGGCAACATTCTCAGGGCAGTTCAAAGGTTTTATCCTCATTTTATTTGTTCCAAATAATGGGATTTTTTCCCCAACTTTCTGTTGAATTGGATTAGACCCTCTAGAAAAAAATTGATGTTAAGATGAGCCTGCAGTTTTGCTGTTGTCAGGCTGACAAGAGGAATCCACTGGAGTGTGTGTAGGGATGAATAAAATCAGGATTACATTTGATCTCCTGCATTTCTCACAATGTTATCTGGAAAGCCACGAGCAAACATTTTAATCTTTCGTGGTGAATCAAGAAACATTGGGAATGGGGCTTGCTCAGGGCACAGATGGAACTTCCAACCCACAGCAAGGAGCTTTGGAGTGTGAAATGAGGCCTTGCTGTACACAGAAATCTGTAAAAATGCCCAGTTCCCTTTAGGGTAAAGAACAGAATAAATCCATATATTCATTTCTGGTATGAACACAACTGTTTCCCCAGGAATCTTGCTAGGATTCCTTTTAAAAAGTGAGAATTTAAGGTGGGTTATTGCTCTCCTTTCCAGAAAGAAAGGTGAATAAAAAAGGGAGACTGAGGAGATAAAGGAATTTCAAAATAAAAATCAGAACTAGGGATCACACACTCCAAAGTTTGTTTCTCCTGCAGTGGAGACCAGTCTGCTTTTCTGGCTGGGTCCAGACTATCTCACAATCAAATTTCCAGGATTTTTCATGGAAATTTTCCAGCCTGGAAGTACAGAGGGAGCATGTAGAGACAGAAGAGGATGGAAAAGGGGTGGTAAATTCCCTAATAAATCTGTCACTAGGAAAGGCCCTTGGAAAGAGCCAGGTTTGTAGCTGTCTCCAACTACCACATCCCATCTTTTAACAGCAGGAATAGCTGGGTTTAAAACTCCATTTCTCCTCTGAAAATGTTAAATTTGCTGGCATAAGATGGCAGCTTTTGACATTGGAATATGGGGCCATTCCATTAGATTTACAGTCTCCAAGTCCATATTCCCTTGAAGATTAAACCTTCATTAAGTTCTCCTTTTTTTTTCCCCTTTATTTCCTGCCTTTTGCTCACATCACACTCTAACTTTCATAAGCACTCCTGGGTTTAGTGCTTTAATAAAAACAGCTTTGGTGGAGGTTTAAAGGCCCTTCAGATTCCCCCAAAACCTTTTGGAAACTCCCCCCTAAATCCGTAACCCAACCTCCCTTCCCTATTCCCTGTCTCCCACCATACATCTTCATTAAGATGCATCCAGAAGAAGGCAGCCTGTAATTTAAACAATTACACCGAGCCCTCGATTTTCTCTTTTTCCCTCTTTTTTTTTTTGGAGGGGGGATTTTCCCCCCATTGTTATGACTAGACAGAGGATCACACTGAGCACATTAGCCAGGCTCTGACTCGGGACACCTACTGCTTGGAATGCCATTGCTCCCTGAAAGGAAAGGGCCGAGCCCTCCTCTCCTGCAGCCCTGAACCCCTCTCCGTGGCCATATTTCTGCCACAGGAATACTTTGCTGGCAGCTCCAGCCAGGCAGCGTTGGAGAGCTGCGGTGGTTTGTTGTCAAAATGAAAAATGTTTCAGTGCAAAAGGTCCCGGCGCGGGGATGCGAACAATCAAGGAACACTAAGTCAAGCGTTTGACAAGGAACTTTGGTCTTGCTGTTAAATACCACTTAATATTGTCCTGCCCGATAATCCCTGCTGTTTAACAACCCTGGAATCACAGCTCGGGGATGGCATCCTGCCTTTCCTGAGGGGGAAAGCCCGGCCAGATGTCAGGGATTTGCCGGCAGAGGGAAAGATGTGTCTGTTAATGGCCGGGGGAAATTGAGATGTTGCGAGGAGGAGACGGTTGCAGGCACGCTGTGGTCTGGGTTTGGGAGCGCTGCAGCTCCAGCTGAGGGTGCTTAGAGGTGAAAACTCAGGAATTTCCAGCCCTCATGGAAGCTCTGGGAGCAATCCCAGAGTGTCCCGGCCTTTCTTGGGAGTGGAACTGGAAAATTTTGCTGTTATCGCCTCGATCTCTACAGCTTCACCTTAAAAAGTCCTTCCTCGTGGACAGCTTGTCTTTTCCAGTGAAGATTTGTTGCCTTCAGGCCGTGACCTCTCCTGTATCCCTGCTTTGACTGGTCCTGCTCAGATAAACCTTCGAGATCTCGGGGGCATTTTCCTCCTTCCCATTCAATCCCTGATCCCACCTCCTTTCTCTGTTTTGATGTGTCTTTTTGGCTGGTTGGGTTCTTTTTGTAACTGATTTTTAAGTTTCATTTTTATTTTAATGCTTTTCACATAATCTTTGTAAATAAGAACCTTTCATTCTGTGAGTTTGGCCCCGTTCTGAAGATAAACTTGTGCATCGTGAACTGTGTGAAGAGATTCTTCCCAAAGGTGGCAGAGGATGAACAGATTGTTGACCTGAAAGCCCAGAGGACATTCCTTCATTTCATCTTGACTAAAACTCCAAGCTGGAGCCAGGAATAATCACATTCTCAGTGGGGGGAAAAAAAGAGGGAAAAAATAGTCAGGCTGTAGAAAAGTTAAATGGGCAAAGCCAAGCATTGGTATTGATCTTTAACTTCCAGCCAGGAATTCCAGGGTCACAAAGAGTTCAAAGTGGACAATTTGGGGCCAGAAAGGCTGAGGACTCCCCATCCCTGGAAGTGTCCAAGGCCAGGTTGGCTTGGAGCAGCCTGGGACGGTGGGAGGTGCCCCTGCCCATGGCAGGGATGGCACTGGATGGGCTTTAAGGTCCCCCCAACCCAACCCAACCCAACCCAACCCAACCCATTCCACAATCCCATGAATTTGCAAAAGCAAATAGGGATAATTCTTTTGGAATTACTGGAGGGAGAAGCCCAAGCAGTTCAGGAAGAGCTCCAAGGCAGCCTCTATAGAAAAGCCGAGACCTGGAGCAGCTCAACCTCTCCTGGGTGACGCTTCTGGGTCGGTTCCTGCGACCCAAGGGAGAGAGGCAGAGCTGGGCCTGGCAGCTTTCCCAATCCTGGTGTTCCTGCCCAGGGGAGCTGCTGGGGCAGGCCTGGCTGAGCTCAGAGGCAGGGAAACGCTGGGAGAGGCAGCTGCCTCCCAAGATTTTCCTTCTCCTGGTGTGTCAGCAGGGCTCTGGAGAGTGCCTTCAGGAAAACATCCCACATTTTGGAGCACTCGGCACCCCCCAGGGTCCTGCTGCACACCCCAGGGCTTCAAAGTCAAACACAGCCCCAGCTCCATGGGCTGGGAGCTAAAAAGGGCTGGGGAGGAGATGCTTGGAGCTGGGAAAAGCTGGGAAAAGCTGAAAAAGCAGCCAATGGTTCCATAGGGCTGGGAGAAGGCAGGAGCTGGGCTGGAAGAGAAAGCAACAGGGAAGGGAATTGTGTGGGATGGGGAGAAGCTGCCTGGGAGGGGAGGCTGAGCTGGCTGCAGGAGGTGAGGGCAAAGCTTTGGGAAGTGGAGGGAAATCAGAGCCTCAGCTCAGGGTGGGAATTGCCACCAGCCAGGGGACAAGAGCGCAGAGACAGACCCTGACACTGTCACCAGAGAGCTGCCAGTGCAGAAAGGTTTCTAAGAGAGAGCCCAAAAATGCACTTCCATCACAGAAGGAAAGAAATTCCAAACTTAATAATTTAATTTATTGCCGTAATTATATTATTCAAATACAATTAATTGCATTTCTGTTGTTATTCATTATTAATTTTAAATGAAACAATAATTAATTTACAAATTTAAATATAAATTGGGTGGAATTTCTACGTGCTGCCCTGCATTAGGAAGCAGCAAATCCTTGAGGAGATCAGCCTCAATATTTGTAGGATGCACTTGTTTGAAATGCAGAAGCTGACACAGAAATATCAAGAGAGGTTGTTCAGTCTTGTTTTTTCTTGGAATTTATCTTGGGAAATTGGTCTTGGAAAGCTTTACCTGGGGGAGAGAAAAATGCAGAGAGCTCTTCAAATCTGTTAAGTCTCACTCCAGAGAAAGGGCTGTTTTTAAAATGACTGAAATCCTGGGCAAGATTAATGCTGGAATCATGGGATGGGTTGGGAGGGACCTTAAAGCCCATCTTGTTCCACCCCCTGCCAGGGTCACCTTCCACTTAAGGTCCCATTTAATCCCCTCTGGCTTTGTGGGGTCATTCCCAGCTATAAAAAAACTGGGGAGACCTCTTTCATCATCATCATTATTATTATTACTATTATTATTATCACTACACCTCTCCCTTTAAAGACATTTCTTGCTGTCCTAATTTTAGCTGCACACCCCAAACTTTTGTTATAGGAAAGCAGGAGCAAACACCCTAAAAATGGGCAACAAAGCTGAATTAAGCAAATTCTGCCACAATAAAAGTGTTCTTTTAACCTAAACTCTCCCTCTTGTGCTTGCACTAGATGGGAACAGGGTTTAAATTAAAAGAAAATAAGTTTAAGTCATTTTCTCTTTGGAATGGGAACAGAGTAAGGAGGGAATCACTTTGATTTGTGCACCCTTCCAAAGTCTTCTTCACTGTCTGGGAAGTTCCCTGCTCTTCTTTTCCATCTGGCCAGGTGACTTCAGGAAAAGCACTCAGCTCATTTTTAGTCATCAGTTTTTCAGCTGCAAGGAAAGCGATTGGATCTTTTGCCATATAAATAAATAAATCATTGAATGAATTCAAAACACAGCAGAATTTGCTGTGATCTCTCTTGAGACCTGTTTGGGTTTTTTTTTCCTTATTTAATTCTCTAAATAAGTGAAAGAATACCACACTGAGAGCAAATAAAAGGCCAACTTTTAGCAGGCAGCAATTCCTGTGTGACACATCCCTCATTTTCTGGATTTGGTTTGGGTTTTACTCCTTGCCCTGCTGCAATCCCAGCCCGTGGGGGAAACGGGGCTGGAGGTTTGGGGCAAGAAAAGGATCACCAGGCTGGGCAAGCCCACAGATCCAGGCTCAGATGGGTCAGGTCTGGTCAGGCAGCGAGCCCACAGCTCCTGGGGAGGGGTTTCTCCATGGAGAGGAGCTGCTCCCAGCCCTTGGGATGGATTTCTCCACACCTTCAGGAGGTGAAGTGGAAAACTGGTTCAGGAATGCTGGAAATGTGGAGATCAAGGATAAAAACAGGGATTTCCCCCCTTCAAGGGCTCACCTGGGGTGTGTCCACGTCAGGGAGAAGGTGGAAAATGGGATGTGGAGCTGGGATTCTCTGTCTCAGCTGGATTTGGAGCTGGGCAGTGCTTAGTGCTTCACTGGAAGGGTTTTCACAGGGGAAGCTCCATCCTGCCAGGACCTGAGTGAGGCTTTGGAAGGGCTGGGGTGTCCCTGTGACACTTACAGGTTTTTCTGGTGACTCAGCCTGGCCTGCAGATCTGGATTCTCCAGCTTTCCCATCACACAGGAGCTGGAAGGGTAGGACAAACAACTCCAGTGGCATTTCTAGGACTTTTTAGCTGATAATTCCCTAAATAGCCACTTTAAACAGCCAGGGCAGCAAAAAAAAACCCTCCTTAAACTGCCAAAGTTAAAGCTCCAAAATCACCTGTGGTGCCTGCAGCCCAGCTGGAAATGCCAGTCCCAGGAGAGCCCTGCATTTAGGATCAGCCTGGGGCTGGAAAGGCCCAAGGGTGTTCTAGGCAGGCATAAATATCCATCCCCATTTTTCCCAGGACTTCCCAGGAATGATGTCCTATCAGCAGCTCCAGGGTTATTAATGGACCATGGTCACGAGCCAGTGGAAATGTCTCGCTCTGGATTAAAAAATGAGGTTTCCAGGATCACTCTGGATCTGACCCAAGGCTTTGCCTTTCAGGTTGGCCAGTAAAGGTCCTCAGAAGCTGTTGTGGTTGTTTCCCTCTCATTTCCATCATTAGCCATGGAAATTTAAGGATGTCGAGGCAGTGGGCAGCCAGGGTGCAGTGGAACTTTGTCCTCAATTCTTCTCCATCAGGCTCTAATCTAACAGAGTTTGCTCTTCAGGAATGCTTTGCAAAATTCTTGTGGTATGGAGTAGAAAACAGTAAATCAGAGTTCTGGGCTCCTGCACTCAATCCTTTCATCTCCAACTACTCATCTTCTAATATTTCTCCAAAAAAAAAAAAAAAAAGAAAATTACCTCAGTATTATATATTTTCTCAATAAAAAATAAATATTCAAAATTGATTTCTGGACCCTTCCAAATTCTTCTTCATTGTCTGGGAAGTTCCCTGCTCTTCTTTTCCATCTGGCCAGGTGACTTCAGGAAAAGCACTCAGCTCATTTTTAGTCATCAGTTTTTCAGCTGCAAGGAAAGCGATTGGATCTTTCTCAAAAATGATAGGAAAACCCCAAGGTTTGCTGGAATCAAATTCTCAGCCGTGTGGTCGGAAAGGAACAACTTTCTCTCATCTTCTTTTGAAGGTTATGGGCTCTAACAGTCACTCTAAGTCCTGAATATCCATTTTCAGCCAGATATTCGGGACGAGATCTGAACTGGAATCCAGTGGCTTGGGAGACTGGGAGCAGATTGAGTCACCCAAATCACTCTGCACCTTGGGCTTTTCCCCTGCTCCACCAACAAATACAAACCTTATTATCCTGAGCTGCTTCCTGAGCTGGCTCCTTTCCAGGCCCTTTCCTTGCCAAAATATCCGGCTGTCTGTGGGGACGCTCTCCGGATTTTCACTTCCTGAATGGGAGTTGATGGGTCCCACCTGGTCTGGCCTGGAGATGAGTCAGCAGAAGAGCCCAGTGATTTTGGAAAGCCGCCTTGGAAGCCGTGGGTAAGGCAGGCTCCATCCCAGGGAAGACAGGAAGCCGGGATTGACGTCACGGGGGCTGGAAGTTGCCTCTGGAGCAAAATGGCTTCACTTGGAGAGGCAAATTCCTGATGGGGAGGCCAATTATATCCCTGAGTGTCCCTGTCTGGGTGTGTGCACTCAGGAGTCAGGCAGGATCTTCCCAGGAATATCCCAGCCCTGTTCCAAGAGGAGTTTTAGGGGAAGAACTGACTGCAGGCAGAGCCGACAGTGGAGGGAAACTCCTCGGTCTTACAGCAGCTCCTGCCTTGCAAAATCCACCTCAAACCACTCCAAGTGAAGGAAGAGGGACAGGCAGGCTTGGAGAATTCCCAACAAAGCCTTGTGCTTGTGGATCTTGTGGATAAATGTCAAACAACGGCAGCTTGCTGAGGTTATGTTGGTAATTATAACTCCTTTGTCTCTTCCCAGAGAAACAGTTCCAACCCTTCCCAGCCCAGGCACTGGGAGCAGTGGCAATCTTTCATTCCTGCTCCTTCCTTTCTCCTCCCTGGTGATTGAAATGCTCAGGCTGAGCCAAGAGGACACGAAACTCTTCATATGTTTGTGGTTTGCAGAGAATTCCCTGCGTCGGTTTTCCATGTTGTGAAGGGAGGAGAAAAAATAAGCGAGGGGAAGAGGTTTCCTTGGAGGCAGCGAGAG
>VZRX01012709.1:0-38748 GCA_013398075.1 Notiomystis cincta
ACCTCCCTCTCCCCAGCTGGCCAGGGTGTTTCAGGCACTTATGAAGCCATACAAAGGGAAGTCTGCCTGATCCTTCTGTGCATCCTTCTGCCTAAAACTTCCTTCTGGATAATTTTCTCAATTCAGTTTCTCACAGCTGTGGACCACAAGGTAGCTTTCCCCCCAATCCTTTGTGCTTAGCAGTGCTGCTCCCAGAGGACCAGCAGGAGAGACCATGACCCAGCAAGAGCCAATGGCCTCTGTATGCTGCAGAACTGCCTCATAAACCACCAGGAGCCTGTGGTGTGTGAAATCCTGCTACAAGCAGGTGTGTAGCTCACTGTAACGCTGTCCCAAAAGGTTAACAACTGTGTTTGCTGCAAACAGGGTTCAGCCCCAAGCCCCAGGCAGTTCAACAGCTTGCCTGACCACAGAACTGGAGATAATAGGGACCACAGCATCAGGGATATTGCGGAGAAATCAGGATAACATTTATGTGCACCACTGAGCTGGGAGGAGTTGCAGCCATGGGGTCTGTGTGAAGGGGAAGGCAGCAGCAGCAGATTTCAAAACAATCTAGATAAATTGGAGAATTGGTCTCAAATCAGCAGGATGGAAATCACACAAGAGCAAGTCCAAAATAACACAGTGAGGTGTTGGAACTCAAATGCAAAATGGGGACTAATTGGATAAAGAGCACTGCTGCAGGAAAGGATTGCAGACAAAAAATTAGTCAACACTGTCATGATGTTTCAAAACAGGCGAGTCTCTTGATGGGACCCATTAATGAGAGATTCACAGGGCAGGCACAGGAGAAAATGACTGTGCTGCAGTTGGCCCTGAGGACGCTGGGCACAGCACTCTCCAAACTGGGTAAACAAACTGGGGAGCTCTCTGAGGTGGAGAAGCAAGCTCCACAAAAGCTTTGGAAAACATAATCTGTGAGGGCAGATTGAAAGAATTGGGTTTGTTTAGTCTGGAGAAAACTAAGAGGGGGCATTAACAGCCCTTCAATACATAAAGCTTGTTCTAAAGACTGCAGAGTCCAAGAGAGGAGCATAAGGAGAACTGGGATTGGTTTGCAGCCAAGATTTAGGCCAACAGAGCAATAAGGGGGAAACTTTGGAGCTGATGAGGGACATTGCAGACTCTAATTCATGGGTGCAATGTAAGTGCAGCTGGAGATACACTTGTCAGGAAGGGTTCAGGTATAACAAATCTTGCTTCAGAAGATGAGGGCATCTACAAGACCATAACCAAGCACTCAGTGCTGCACTCCTTCCCTGCTCTGCTCCCCAGGTGAACCCACAGCTTTAACTACAGCCCCTTTCTGACCTCCAGCAAGGAGTTAGTATAGTTAACTCCAAGGAGAAAGCTATAAAGTGATCATCCATGTCCCTTGCCTCCCCTCTCAATTTGCCATGCATGTACCAAACAATAATACCCATCCCAAAGATCTTACTGTCTAAATAGATGGGACAGAGTAAGAGATATGGGGGCTACAGAGGAGTGTATCAGGAAAAGCTGATACAAAGGGACCTGTTTAACTTGGAGGAAAAAGGGAATCCTGGATGTGGGGGAATCTACTTGCAGCATTCAATTAGCAAAAGGAAGTTAAAGAGAAGACAAAGCCAGGCTGCTCTTAGAGAAGGCCAGTGAGAGAACAAAAAACAATGGGCACAGGTTGCAACTAGAGGAATATTCATTGAAGATAAGGAAAAGAAAATCTTGCCTAGAAGGGTATTTCATCATTGGAACAGGTTTCACAGAGAGATTGTGAAACCTCTGTTCTTGGAGAACTGCAAAACTGAACTGGACAGAGTCCTGGACAACACAATCTAAACAACACAACCTGTTGAAAACAGCATTACTTGTGAGTAGGGGCCAAGGTTGGAGTCTGCCACAGTCCTGTCTCACCTGAGGTGTTCTTATACTGTACCACAGAAGCTACCTATGCACCTGAACCCTGCCACTGATGCTTCATACAGGATCCTCTCTGCCACACTGGACCCTCTCCATACAGAGAGCCTTTCTTTGGTCTTTGTGTTCTGCAAAGCTGAATCCCCATAGTTCTCATCAGGCCCCAATCCAATGTAAAGCCCCATGTAATAACAACATTTCTTGACCATGATTCACAACAATAGCTACCACCCAAGTTCTTGGCTCGCTGTGTAGCCCAATATCTAGTGGCATTCAGTTCAACTCAATATTATCTGCATCCCCCCCCTTCCCCCCTAGTTTCAGAGCCTGGCCAGCACTGAGCCCAGGCTGTTCCTATTCGCAAACCTTAAGCACCCTGGCTGCTGCTTGAAATGAAGAGGGAGCACTTGGAGATGAACTTTTAGCACTGCAAACTCTAGGGAAGGCTGAAGTCCTTGCTTGTCTGTCACTGATTTATTGATGCTTCCCTAATTGTGGAATGCCAACCATACATGGAGATGTGCAGAAAGAAAGGACTTGGATTGAAGGAAAGAGAGGTCATTGCAGGCAAATAAGACACAGGCACCAAGAAGTTGTTTTGTTTCATTTTGTTTTGTTTTCTGTGCTGCTGCAATGAATATAATAAATGTGCATCTGCTGAGCTGTTTCTACTGACAGATTTTTCCCTTGTTTCAAATTTGGCCTTAACGCTTCTGAGTAATCCTGATTTGCAGTGATCTGCCCAGCAAGAGTACGTGTGCGTATGTATGAGAGAGGGAGAGGCAGAGCTCATTCCCAAAGCAGACATTTTGTTCATCCTCTGCCAGCCATTTTTCAGATGGAGGTATTTTTTACCTTCGTTCTTTTAGGTCATAGCGTAAGCATGAATTTGAAAATGATCCATAAAAGTAAGATTTAATGAGCCTGGTGACAAAGTAATACACCAAAATGAAAAAAGAAAAAAGAAGCAAAAATCACAGACACTTTTTCTAGACCTTCTTCTCTATGATTGTGGGTTCTTTCTTTTTTATTGGAAGTTAATCTATAGCAAACACTAGAGGAGAACATTTGTTCATTTCAGAGACTGCAATTTGTAACAGTTCTTTGTGTACCATTCTAACATACATCTTTTGTGCCTTCTTCTCTTCCCTCTCTTGATATGAAGCAGAGCTCTGGTTCAGCAGCCAGCATCTGTCACTGATTACAGCAGCTTAAGGTTTTACCTCTGAGGAGCAGAGGGGGAACACACTGGGGTCCCTGTGTGTAACTGCACATAACTCTGCTCTGGCACTGCACTCCACATGCTGTCACTCCTCCCTTCCATATGTGTTCTTCCAGACCCTCTCAAATCAGCCCTCTCCTCCATTAGCCCTCTTCCTACATCATGCCCACGAGATGGATCCTGTTGAGCTGTCCCATCCCAGTTCCAGCTCTGACTCGATGGCACACCAGAGAAAATGCAGTTTGCTTTATACTTTGGGTTAATCAGACTAATCCAGCACTTTGAATCCAGCCTGCTGTGGCATGGCCAAATGCAGCATCCATATTAGGCTCTACAGCAGACAGGCTGTCGTTGGATTGAGGTTTCTGAGTCACGCTATTGAAGCCACACTCGTGATGAAGCATTTTATTAATAACTTTTGTTGCAGAGCTTTATCCCAACAGTCTAAAAATGGTACTACTCATAATTGCACTTAGATCTTGAGCATGGGGTTATTTTGTCATTTATTTATGTCAACTGGGGTTTTTGTTTGTTGGTTTGTTTGGGGTTTTTTGCTATTTTAAACTTTCTTTACTGTAAGGTGAAGGCTTGCTCCTGCCCTGCTTTAGTTGCTGTAATACAGCTCTGTTTACTGAAGCAGGTTTTTCCCAGATGTGCTGACCTGAGGGTTAGTTTTAGTCCAGGTCTAGGACGAGTTGGCTAACAGAAGCCAGGTAAGGCAGAGACAGCAGGTCACAGACACAGATGACCAGAGCAGAGACTCTACAGAACCCAAGACATGTTGGTTTGAGTATGGCTAGTGCTGAGGAGGCTCTAAGAAGGAAACAGCTTCTTGCAGCACAGCAGCAGCAGGCTGTGTGTGGCACCTTCCTGCACTAAACTTGGACCTACTCTCTGGAAATCTCTCACATTCCCCTGGCAACAGATTCACTTTCCAAAACAAAATGAACTCAAACAGAACCATTTCCTATGAATGAAATCAGGATGGAACATAAAACCCAGGCAGGGAAATATAGATGTGTGACATATTTGAAGGAGCAGAGAGAATGATTTCATCCAGCATCCAGCTGACTGGTAAAGGGAGGCAGCCGCCCCGAGGAGAAAGCCATTAACACACAAACACATTTTATGCTGGCCAAGGTGAGAAAGGAAGGGCTGTAGGTACTGAGGTGACAGCTACTTTAGGATCAAAGGAGAAGGCTGAGAGGAAACTGTAAAACTAACTTCAGATCTGTGTGGGGGAGGCTGTGTGAACAGAGGGGGAAACTTAATTAAATGTGGCAAACAATGACTATATTTTCTGGGAAAGGAGCAGCAATGATTTCACTTCCAAGATACTACACCTGAGCAAACATTATCCAAAGCTGGCTTCAAGTAGGACTTCACTGCCAGTATGGTAATGCAGATCTAACCTTGACTTTGAAGGCTAAGAAAAGTAACTGAGTGGGGAGACTTTAGTTTGCCAGTATTCCTTCCCTCTCCTGTGGAGTAGCTAGAATGGATAATTGCTGGACATGGCAGGACATGTGGCAGTCTAATTCATGCCAATAATTTCTGACAAGGCCTAAAAAAACAGAAAGAAAGAAGATGGCACCAGTGCTGAGGTGTGTGGCCCAGAACTTCTGCCAGGTGAAATTCTGTAGCTAATACAGCTCAGGGAGAAAACAGGAGCATCAACAGCAGAGGGTGGCCTACAGGTCACCAGGTATGGGCCTTGACATCATGACAAAGTGTCCTGCAACCCATCAAGCCAGGAAGCAACTAGCAGACTTCAGGGGATTTTGTGCACCCAGCTAGATGCTGAGCTAGGAGGGCAGTGAGACATGCTGTGCCCAAGCAAGCTCTACAGCAGTGCAGAGAAAGGAATATAAGTACAAGAAAAGAATAGATTGAGTAGAATGCCACTGTTGACCTTGAGCATAAAGAAGACATCTATACAGAGTGAAATCTAGGCTGATTTACTAAGAATCAATATAAAAGCATAGCAGAGGCCAGAGAAGTTAAAATCAAGAAGTCTTTGGAAAAAAAAAAGATGTCGAAAAATAGGCTAATTAATTCAATTTCAATTACAGGAAAAATTCTGGAATTAGTAATGAAAAAAGCTATTTGTAAGCAACTGGAATGTAATGGGATGAGTAACAACCAATATTAGTTTCATAGTCTGGTCTTGAAAAACCCATCTAATTTCCTTTCAAAACAAGCAGACAGACCTCACAGGCCAGTAAGGAGAAGCAGATGTCAGTATCTTGACTCGAGTGGGTCCTTTGACACTGTCTTGTATGAAATTCTCATAAACCAGGAAGGAATGTGTGGTCTATCTACTGCAGGGCAGACACAGCACTGGTACTCAGGAGGCTGTGAGCAAGACTTCACTCTCCACAGACAGGAACCTACTGAACACAGATGTGCAGGTCTCCCTCTGTCTCCAACAGTCTGCTGGTGACTTGGACTGTGGACTAGAAGAAAGATGATTAAATGTGCAGAATGCCCAAAGCTGGAAGGATCTGCAGGGACATCAAAGACAGGATTAGAATTTTTTTTAAAAACAAACAACAGCCTGACAAATTCAAGAAACCATCAGGAAAAAAAAATGCAAGGATATAGTAGGAATCCATGTGAGGATCCAACTGAGGAATAACTGACTGCACAAATATGGACTACTGGAACTGAGGTTTAATGCAGATTAAAACCTGAAGTGTTTGTCATCAGTGCCATACTCTTGGAAAAAGAAAAGAAAAAAAGAAAAAAAAAATGTGGGCTAAATAAATACAATCCAGACAAAACCAAGAAGAGTCATCAGAGTCTAGAGAACACGATCTGGGAGGAAAACCTGAAACTCTTGGTAAAGTTTAGCCTTAAGAAAAGAAAAACTATAATAAGCACAGTAAGTCTTGTAAGCTCATGAAAGATTGCAACAAGGAGAGAAAGACACCAGTTGCTTCTACCTGCCCAAACCAGAAAGGTTCAGAAATAATAACAGGTTTAAACTGCAGCAAGAAAGATTCAAACTTGATGTCACAAAAATATTAGGGCAAATAGATGGTGGCAATGCATAAAGTGTTCAGGCATGAAGCCTCCCTAACAGCTGTCAGGAATGACAGCTGTGTCCTGCCTCAGGGGTTTGGAGAAGGAGCAGAGATTTGGGTTTAGTCTGCATCTCTCCTGGGGGAGCTTGGCTGAAGGGGGAGGCGTAGGAAGGGTCCACTGTACATGTAAGGCCTTCTTAGGAGTATTCAGTAGGACAGGAAGGGAGGAATACTAAGATGTTTCTCCTTCCTTCTTCCTCAGTCTGCCCCCCAAAACTTCCTTTTCCCTCTTCACAGGACCTGTTTCCACTTACTCCCCTCGCAGTCCCTCATCTGCAGCAGGTGTCACTGAACTTTCTGCACTTCTCCAGCTGCTGCTGAATGCCTGAGGATCAGGAAGTGCCCATCCAGACCAGCCTTGTCCTGGGAAGGTGATGTATGCAAGGCTAGATGGGAGAGCACTGAAAAGCCTGGAGGTAGGGCTTGCTTCCAGTGCCACTGGAGAGATGGGGTGAGGAAGCTCCCTGCAGCCAGCATTGCCCAGGGTGACAGGAATGGAGGGTGAGACACCAGTGGTTCACCTTCATTTACCACCAGTGCCTGTCTCCTCTGGACTAAGCAAAAAGAATGATGGATGGCAGGTCTGGCACCCAAGCACTGCCCCTACTGCCTGTGCCTTAGGGCACATTACCCATCCCAGCGTGAGGGGCCTTCCCACAGCAGCCAGGACAGCAAAGCCACCTGCACCTCTAGCCTGATCTCAGCAAGGTTCCTACCCTGGCTACAGGGCAGCAGTGTCAACAGAGGATGACACTTTGGGACCTTTGAGTTGTGTTTCTGTTTTTTGGGATCAGAATACATTTGTTCCCCACTGGCATGATGATATAGACAGCTTTTCAGCTGGTAAGTGCCAACTGAATCACTCGGAACTGGCATGTATACACTATACACTAGCACCTACAGCACACTTAAAAAACCCCCAGTGAAGGAAAAGCTAGTCCCTTAAATATTTGGCTTTAATAATTACTCTGATGATCAGTAGAGAACTTGGAATAAGAGTTTCAGCTCATGTAAACTGGCTGCTTTACATTTCATTGAAAGTAACAGTGCCAGCACATCAACAAAGCAACCTGGCTCTATGAGCTCACAGAATCCAATCTAAATTATTTAGTTTCAAAGAAAGATTTGTTGTGTCTTCCAAGCCTTCTGAGTGTTCACAGATTATTTGTTCAATGGCAGTTTCATGTGCATTGCTAATTATTGCTAATAATGGTTTTGCAGTGCACTAGCAATTCATCAGAAATGCACTTGTTAGTACATTAACCTTGTGTGTTTTTACTGGCAAAACCCATCTCTGAGTATTTATTTTCATTCAGCTGAACATTGGTGATATACACAGAAGGACCAGGAGCTGCCCCAAGAGCTGCTATGTGCAGCACACTATATTCCTGTGGGTCAAGTCCTCTCCTAAATGTCAATCAGCATTACAAATAGCAGGAGGCACAACACAGATATAGGAGCCTTGTCAAATAATCTCTGTCCCACACTCCTGCCTCCCAGGCCATGTCCAAGAGCACATGGCATAGCCCCTCCGGCCTTACCCTTGGCACCAGCACTGTACACTTTGCTACCACGTGGTTCATGAGCCTCAGCTCCTGTTGAGTCCCCATCCCCTCGGCAAGGATGCTCTCCCTGCATGCCAGGGCAAACAAGCACCTTCAGCCAAACCCCAGTGCAGCCAGGGAGAAGTGATAAATGCTTTCTTGGTGGCAGAAGCAGCCCCATTGTCAGAAATCAGAAGAATAATTTCCTGGTTACAGTAGCCTTCAGATACATTGATCCAACTTCAACCCCCAGCTAAAACAATGGGAGTGATATATTGGCTATTCTGTTTCAGTGACTGAGCACTCCAGAGCAGGAATGCAGCTCCCAGAGGCGCAACACAAGGACTTGAAGAGGTTGGCTGTATTTTCTTCCACTTAAAACTAGGAGAGGTGAATAGCTGGTGAAAGTGGGGAGGAGATTGATGGCTTTGGAAACTGCAAGGCCCTCTCACTATGTGGGACAGCTTTGGTACAGAGAGTTAGCTTCAAGCCTGACCTTGCCCTCCCTGACCTGTCAGTAACCTCAACCCTGACCTTGGAAGGACCACCCTTCTCCTGGGGGAAGAAGAATTTGGGGAATAGCAGGAAAATGTGAGTGGTGGTCAGGTCAAGATTATTTTATTTTCCAGGAGAAGACAGGCTGTGAGGCATGCAGAAGTAATTTTTCTTCTCATGCTTTGGTGTCAAGGTGCAGGAACCTTGTGGTGCTCACACAGCATTAGCTCACAATGTGGTCTATCTCATTACACTTCTGCATGGAGTGCCTTCTTGTCTGCTCTGCTGAATCCCCATCTTCATTGCATTTTGGATGCCATCACAGCAGTCAGACCACATCCCTGATGGAATTTGTTGAGTCTCCTTCTTCAAAAGTCATCAGGATTCAAACCAGGCTCTTTCTAGACCCAATTATCTCAGCAGCACGAGCCCCAAACCCATGGTGTAGCCCTCTGCCTCCTCCTGTAAGATCACCCCCTTCCCTTGGAGCTGCCTCCCTGCTGCTTTCCCTTTCTCATAACCAGCCATCCTTCACCGTGCTGTGTCTATAAAACACTCAGTACACACGGCAGCCAAGGGGGAGGGACTAAGGGGCTGGTGGAAGCCACTCAGATTTCACATTTATTTAACAGCTGTGGCTGTGCTTGTTTGATTTATCTTCACACATATGTTTGACAGATATGGTCTCATAAAAACTCCACAGAGTAAAAACAGCAGAAAGGCCTGCAGCCATACTGCGTCAGCATTCCGTCTGGCTCCAGCTCTGGAGCTAAGCACAGATCAAGCTCACTGGAGCTGGCAGCACCCCTCACTTGGGAAACTTTTGAGTTTGCAATGCCTGAAGTGCAGAGTGCTCAAGTGTAGCTGGTCCTGAGTTTCCCAGGTGTCTGGGCAAAAACACCAAAAAAGGTCATGATTTTCTCTTATCTTGAAAAATCCTGCTGCATTTCACAAAAATTGTATTGTTCAAATAAATTTATATTTAAGTGGCTAATCTTATCCTTTCTCCAAATCCTGTGAGATACAGCAGCATTTACAATATCTCAAGAAAGTTATGATTTTTATAGCACTTCCAAAACCACCTCTCCCAAAGTGCAGCAGTTAAGGAGTAAGCTTGCTTCACCCTTACCTTGCAAGGGCCTTATAAGCTTGCTCTATTTGTATTACTCCCAACATTACCTTTAAAAAATGAGGTTTCATTTAATGAGTCAGATTCATACTGTTGTAGTTCTGACAAATACATTTTCACTAGAGTGGAACTGTAACATTTGTGCACAAAGCAGCTACTATATAGTTTAGGATACAGGCTCCACAAAAGCACAACCCCACTTCAACATATGCATATTTCAGTGTTTTCTTTAAAAGGGGAGCACACCTGAAACTCTCATTCCCTGCATGAGGAGAGGCAAAGTGAAATAGCTGTAAATAAAATCCCTGCTAACTTTGCTCAAAGGTAGGACTCCAGCTGCATTCAGGTGGCATTTTATTACACGTATAAATAACAGCCCCGCCAAGTCTGGGAGGCGGCAGCCTGGACTGGGAGAAGGAGCTCAGAGCTGAGAGTGAAAGGCCCTGTGTTCCAAGCTGCTGCTGTGGTGGCCACTCTGTTTCATTCTATGTTACTCACACCTATGAAATAACGTTCTTAATGCTTGTCATGCAGAGATAAGACAGATCTTGCTCTGTTAACAAAAGCAAATGGCAAGGCCCACCTATCGACCTCACAATTATCTTGCCTGGTTAAAACCATGGGAGAAGATTTGTGGGAGAAATTGTGACTGCTTCTCTGAGCAGATATTTATGGTTCTCTCTCTCATTAGGGATGATTTTTCTCAGCTATAGAAATGTCACCTTTTCTGGTTTAGGTAAATAACTAAGGAGTGTGCAACAAAGGTTTGGAAACCTCGAGTTTTCCTGACTATGAATAACGTGGTTTGGTTTATGGCTATCTCCTCTCTTGCTGATCTCCTAGCTCTGATCCTCTTGGTGCCATATTCACCCAGTTTTTGTGGTCAGGGTCACCCCTCACAATCCATACATGCAGCTCAGTGCCTGGTAGAGAGTTATTTTCCAAAGGAGAGGATTTTCAGGCAGTGGTTCCCTCTCTCCTTTGGGACAGTTTTTCCCAGCTATGGAAGTACAATCTTTTTTTCTGTTTTAAGCAAAACCCAAGAAATTACAGACATGCTGCCTTCAGAACACACTCACCAGCTCTCCTGGTGAGCAGCACTAATCAAGGACCAGATACTGCTCATCATTGCCTGGCATTTTCTCTCCCTCTTACTCTGTTGCTGGCAGATGAAAAACATAATTCACCTTCATTAGTACCTTCAGGAGACCCAGCCCCAGGGCCAACTTCAGACTTCTTTCTGGAATCTGAACCATTTGAAGAGAGACCACTTGTGGACAATGTATTAATTATGGTGCCTGTTGTTGTACACATTGTCACACAGGAGTGCCACACACCTTGGGCAGCGTCTGGGCTGGGACACTCAAACCTTATCATAGAAACATAGAATTGTTAACGTTAGGAAAGACCTCTAAGATCATGGACTCCAACCATTAACCCAGCACCACCACGTTCACCACTAAACCATGACCCCAAGTGCCACATCCACAGGGTTTTTGAACACTTCCAGGGATGGTGACTCTGTCCCTTCCCTGGGCAGCCCATTCCAGGCCTAGACAACCTTTTCAGGGAAGAACTTTTTTCCTCATGTCCAATCTAAATCTCTCCTGGTGATTTCCTCTTGTCCTGTTACTTGTTACCAGAAGAGACTGACCCCCACCTGGCTATAGTCTCCTTTCTGGTAGTTGTAAAGAGTGATAAGCTCCCCCCGAGCCTCCTTTTCCCTAGGCTAAATAGCCTCAGGTCTCTCAGATGATTCTCACAAGAACTGTGCTCCAGCCCCCTGTGACAAACATACAGCAAAGGCCCATGGTCTGATGTGATTCCTTTGAGAAACAGGACAGCCTTGGCCAGAGGCAGGGCAAGACAAACTCCCTCAGAAGGCTGCAGGCAACATGGAAAGGCAGGTCCCTGGAGCACCCAAAATGAAATAACCACATATGAGACTTGGCTATCTCAAGAAAGGGGACCATATCTCCTGCATATAAATGCAGAAAAGGAGGGTACCCTCACACTGGTGGCATAGCCACCAATATGCAGCCCTTCTATCCCTTCTTTTTTGTCATGTGTAGCTACAGAGCCACAAGAAAGGTACTGACAAGCAGTCAAGGAATTCAGCTGCTGGTTGGCTATGCAGGACTTGGGAGCTGGAGGGCGAAAGTGATGCATGGAAATTAAGTTAATTTCAAACCGCAGGCAAGAGAAGAGACTTGCTAGCAGTTACTTAAGAGAAGCTGCTGACTGTTTAAATACCATTAAGAAGATTAATGTCAGCCCGCAGAACCACTGAAAAATTAGGGCTGAAAGGGACCTTGAAAGGTCAGACCAGTCCATTCCACTAACCCAAGCAGGATCACCTAAACCTCGGACATCCCTGACAGATGTTGCTTAACTTGATCTTAAAGCTCTCCACTCCCTAGGCAGTCTATTCTTTATTATCCCTGTCATTAGAAAGTTTTTCCTAACATCTAAATTGAGCCTTTCCTGCTGTGACATAAGCCTTCTTTTATTTTTTTTTCTCTCCTGTCCTCCATCACAGACAAGGAGCAATGATTATGCCTTTTTATGTGCTTAAAGACTTCAGTTCTCTCCTCCTTTGGGCTGGACAATTTCAGTTCTTTTAGGCTTCCCTGGTAGGTAATGATTTCTCCATTTCCGCTTGTTCTCCCTGCTCTCTGCTGGGCTGGATCCAATTATGCCACATCTCCCCTCAACTTATTTTCCATCACCTCAACACCCTGACATAGCTGACTTGCATTCAGCTTTTGATCCTTTTTCTGAAGAATTGCTGCTTAACCCATCACTCACTCCTCTGTACTCTGGGAGTTCATATTGTTGCTCCAGTCTCCTTATTCAACTGCCTCCTGTTTCTTCCAGACCATTTCCCCAATTTGCCCACATAGTTTGAAAATCTAATCCTGCCCAACACTACCTCTATGGTTCTACTTCACATGTAAAATATAAAGTTCTCATGTTTATCCTTTATAACAAAACAAAAAAAAAAAAATAAGCCAAACTGAATCAAATTTAGGGTGAAACCCAGCTTTAACCTGGACAAGAAGGTGCTGGCAGCAGTGCCCTAGGTGAGGTTATTCAAGCAGGTTTGTACCAAGTGGCTCCACCACTCCTCATAAGACTTCCCCCTCCAGATGCTTCACCATCCTCACGGCCCTCCTTTGGAAGTGTTCAGGGCCAGACTGAATGGGGCTTGGAGCAACCTGATCTAGTGGAAGGCGTCCCTGCCCACTAAGGGATCCCCGGAAAAGGGTTGGAAGGAAATGTTCTTTAAGGTCCTTTCCATCCCAAGCCATTCTGTGATTCTACCAGAACATGTTTCCCCAGCTGCTTTCAAACAGCAAACACCAAACTACTCTGACAGCCACACGATGTTACTCTAGTCAGGTCTCTTCTGCCTCTCCCCTCCACCCAAAAGCTCCTTTCTGTGATGCTATGTCTCTGTCCCAGCTGTCTTTGACCCAAGTGCCCTCACCTTCCCCCTCACCCAGGCCCTGTCTGCCAGTGGGACCTTCCCTGGCTTGAGGAAGTGCCACGGGACGGACAAAATTAAATAAAACCAAAATAAGGACGGTGACATAACCGTTATTTTTGAGGTTAGTTTTGAGATGCCCCAATGTTGCCGCCCGGCTTTGGGCGGCGCGGCCCGCGGCTGTCCCCTGGCGGACAGAAGGTGTCCCAGCTCAGCCGGGATGAAGAAGGACTGGATGTCATTCGGGCACAGGGGACAGTCAGATTTTACTGCCACCGTCCCTTGGCCACTGCAAGCAGTGTCGTTGAGAGGAATGACGAGAACAGGGGTTATCTCATCAGAATGCTAGGTCAGGGATAGACTGGGAAGATCAGGCTGCCCCTTAGCACAACATCGTTGCCTCCCCGGTTTGCCTGTCTGTTCTGCAAGTGACAACATTTCATCACCCCCGTTATGGCCACAGGGAAGGGAAAGACCGTGAAACAAACCCCCGTGACCCCACAGCAGATGCACAAGAGACGGAACCAAGACCTATCTCTTCTCCACAGGTGAACTCAAGTCTACCTCAATGCCATTACAGACACCTTCTCTCCCTGCTGCTGCACCCAGGCTTTGAGCAGCATTTTAGCCTTACACACTACTCAGAGCAGGCTGATCTCAGCTCCTTTCTGGCTCTCCCCAAACTACCTCACTCAGCAAGCATCCCAGAGTGCCTCATGGCCCTGGCCCCACACTGTGCCCCTCCTGCCAGCAAGCGCACCTGTGGCTTGGCTGCCGTTCCCTGCAGCCTGCAAGGAGCCCAGCTGCCTGATAAGGGTGTGCCTCCCAGCAGCACCAGCAGCTGGCACCTACAGGAGGGGACTGGGCACGCAGGCTGCACCCCTCCTAACTGACTGAAGGAAGAGGAACACGTGAACTTGCTCCAAAAGGAAGCAGAAGCTCCAGCTTCCCCACATTCATTTACTTGCAGAGCTTGCCCAAACCTGCAAGTAGGCATCAGCTTGCAGACAGGCAGGTGGGAGGAAGCAGAGTCAGGCCAGTGCAAGTCAGCTGGAGGTATTGACCCTCCTGGCAGTTTGGATGCAGACCTTGGGTGCAGCTTAAACATGTCTTTCTTCCCTTCTCCTCTATCTAGAGCTGGCCCTTCCCAGCCATTATTTTCTTCAGCATGACTCATTCCAGCTACAGATCCATTCAACACTGTCTATCCAGACCCTGCAAAACTCACCAAGGCAAACTCTATCAGGCCCTACATCCCTTACATACAGGCAATTCCTGGGGATAAATAAATATACCACTCACTATCTCATTTTTGTTTTAAACACACAGAAAATCTATGAAATATTGGAATAATCCAGTTTATTCCAAGGCAAAGGCTTAGGGCCAAGACAACAAGCATGAATCTCTCAAGAACAACCCTGTGCCCCTCAGGTGATGACAGCATTGAGATTTAACAGGTACTTCTGTAAGAGACACAGGAAGCTCTGGTGCCAAAGCACCTGTTATAGTGCAGAGACAAAAATCAAAACAAGCTTCCTTAATCAAACCTGCTTCCTAAGCCAAGCAGACAGAGCAGCCATCACTACAGTGTTACACGTATCAAAGCTGCCAGCTTTAAGTGCTATGAGTTGTCACGAAGGAGTGTTTGCAAAATGCATGGTGATGTGAGCACATAACTGAGAGCTCTGCTTTCCAAGCCTCTAAGATATGTGGGGTTTTGGTTAAAAGTTTCCCTCTGCTCAGTACACTGGATGAAGTCTGCTCAGCAATTAATGCAAAAAGGGCCATGGAACAATGACTACTGCAGGTGCAAAGAATAGAAATGCTAAAGGCACGATAGTGCTTCAACATTTATTTTCCCCATGACACATAAAAAGAATTAAAACAGTTCTAAAACCCACAAAGCCTTAGAACACTTCACAATACAGAAATACTAACTGTGCTTCCTGCTTAGACTAACCAGCAGGGAGGTCTTGTATTCAGGCCTTTATGTCAGTAGGTGCACAAAGCTGTTTCGTTTATTTCAGGTACATAACAAGTGACAGGAGAAATGTATGGCAGAATCATTCCAGTTTGGTTCAAGCCCAGGAAATTCTCCTGAAAGGAATGCTGTGCTGTTGACTGGAAGACATATTCAACAGATATTGCTCACACAGTGTACAGATGTCTGCAGTCAGCCAGTCTGCCATGGTCCCTGTGTAACAGCACAGGGGCTGTGCTAGGCAACGGGGCTCCAAAACAACGGGTACACTGGAGGGGCAGAGGGAAAAACAAAAGCAGGAAAGCTGACACAGGTTTCTGTTAGAGGGCATGGTGCTCTGCCACCCTCCTCTCAGGCTGCTAAGTGATTTAGCCAAATGCCTAAGTTCAAAAGAGCCATCGGCACCACTTAGGAAGGCTAAAAAGCACCAGGACAGCTTCACCTACTGACACCTCCTCTCTATTGACAGTATGTCAGCCAGAGGCCTAATGGATATCTGTGTCTGGTCCAAGGTTATGGCTGCATGCTCATCTAGTAGGATTTTTTTGCCATCCTGCACCAGGACAGTAATGCAGTCTCTCAGGCCTCTTCTGCAGCACCTGCACTACAACACAAACCAAACCACTGCCTGCCCCATGCAGTTAACTTCAGTAATGAACACTACTCCTGATTTTTGGCAACTGAAGTATCAGCCTTGGAAACAGAAATTGCTGTGTCTTTATTCTGGCTAAATTAAAGAATGGTTTCAGAGGAAAAAAAAAAAGGTACCAGTTCCCCCAGTGGAATATTTAACTGCTTTGGAAAGAAGAGAACATAACGAAGAGATAATGTATGTTTTCAGTCCTGTGTATTTCACTTATGTGCATGTCATCTGTCTTTTTAACTCAGAACTGTCAAAAGCTCTTTTTGGAATAATTGGTTTTCTGGTGACAAAAAGGAAAGGCTCTGTATGTGTGCAGAGGGACCAAGAAACCGTTTGTGGCATCACTGTTCAGTCAGTTACACCTGAGCCACAATCAGGATATTTCACGTCTAGGCAGAAAGGGGCTACTCCTGGGTTGCAGTGGCAGACCTCCAGCTGTGGGGGATAGACTGTGATGGGGTCTGGAAATTCTTACACTATGAAGCTATTGCAAGGAACCTTCTATGTCTGGATAATTATGGACACTTCTAAATCCATGTCACAACCTGACAGTTAAAAAGGAAAATGCATTTCAGAGCATATACACTTCCTTTTGGTCATCTAAAATCCACAATACTTCCAGAGAACTGTAGACTAGTTAGACCAGTGGCTAAACCACTCATTCAGTAGAACATTCATCTGACCAGGCCAATACTACATACTGCTGTCTGCATGTCTGTAGCTTTGCATAAGTAACTGGTGATATCTTTCAAGGTAAAAATAGAACAACCCTGTCCCAGCTTACCCAAGATACTGCCAGTGCTCTATTTCTTGCAGCAAATCCGAGCTCCTCTGCTCTTGAGTAGCTGGGTCCTCCTCTCTGGAGAGTCTCAAAAATTTTAGGAATTGAAGTGGGAGATGCACACATGTTCTGAAGGGCATGGACATCTAGAATCACAACACAAGTCACCTGAGTTCTCAGGGAAACACATCCTCCTTCTTAGCAGGACAATTTGCATGCCATGCAATTGATTTATTGGTGCACTTAAAAGGTAGACATTAATGCAGTGAACTTTCTGACCCTTGTATAAATAGAGCCCCAGTGTAATCCCAACCACTTTACACAGGATGAAAGAAAGAAGAACCAGAGTTGTTTTAGCTGAGTATGACAAGAGATATCTGTGTCACCCTGGCTACTCTTCCACCTCATACATCCTCTTCTATTTTCTTAGAAACAAGCTAGAGGGTAGATTTGAGGTATCAGTGGGCTGAAGGAAAGCTTCTTATGACTAGGTGAGGAGAAGGGAAAGCAGAAAATGTAAAAATCCAATATGCTGTTGTAAAGACTAGACTTGCCTTAACACAGCAGTCATAGCAGACAACCCTGAAAAAAAAAAAAAAGGTTTCCAGCATTATCATTTGAGTAAAGCTCAGCACATACCACTACTGCAGCTACAGGTGACATTCCCAAGTAAGTCTGAATTCATGATTGTGGCAGAATCACTTGATGGCAAAGTGAGCAAACTGAGAACTCCCCTATTCATTTTGCCAGTCTTCCTATTTCTGGTAGTTTAAATCATCTGAAATGTGTCAACCTCCATAGCTTCAAGGCTTTATCTGCAAATGCTCATTACACTTCACCCAGCACTACCACCAGACAGTTGCTCAATTTCCAGTGGTTGTTTACTTGCTGCTTATAATCAATTCAGTGCTTCACAACTGCTTCAAATAGATTTAAGTGAGCCTTAATGAGCCTGAAGTTCCTCTCTCACTCTCCCATGAACAGAAAGCCTCTGACAAATAAGTGGATACAAGTAGGCTCAATTTCTCAGTGACAAGGTCTGGAGTTCTCTTTTTCAGTCCTCAACAGAAGATTCTGGTGTAAGCCCTCTCCCAGAACCTGTTCAAGCCCTTGGCTGAAGTTAGAGCAAACCTTAAGAGCAAAACACAGAGGGTGATCTAAGAGAAACTAATTTAATACTGGCACAGGAAATTTGGCTATTGCTGACTTAATATTAAGAGTTTAAACTGAGATACTACTTCAGAGACAAGCTGAGGGGCTCAGCAACCTGTTCCTACCCAGCAGCACAACTGATGAATACTGAACATTCCCAGCACTGTTCTTTCACTCTTTTCTCCCTCCTCATTCAGTCCTTTTGTACCAGCTCACCTGCTGCAGAGGTAACAGTTGTAAGGCCACTTAAGAAACATCTGCTTATGGCAGCTGAAACAGATCTGTGGAAAGGAAAGTTATTTGTGAATGCAAATGGGAAATATCCTTGTACCAACACTATCTACTGCCTGCCAAAGACCAAGCACGTAGACAAACCTTCTAAAGGCTTTAGATTCATATACAATAACAGAGGGCCAATAAATGAGAGCAAAGACACAGGAAGCTAAAAAGGCAAAAAAAAAATTCTTACTTGTAGGCCAGTGTTTTTATAATGCAGAGGTTTGGGGCAGCTGCCAGACAACAGGAGTTTAAAAAAAGGCTCTTGAGCAAACAATNTTCTTACTTGTAGGCCAGTGTTTTTATAATGCAGAGGTTTGGGGCAGCTGCCAGACAACAGGAGTTTAAAAAAAGGCTCTTGAGCAAACAATAGCTGTATTGTGCAGGAGTGTAACAGTAGCTAGTTAAGAGAGAGGGAAGAAGAGAGACATTCTTTGAGGTAGACTGCAGCAATCCCAAAGAGATTAAATCAGGGCAAATTTGAATTCAATCCTGAAGCAAAAAATGAGTCACAAGGAAGCTGATGAGTCGCTTGAACTTTATAAAAAAGAGCACATTCATACGCAGCTGGCAGTCAGAAGTGATATTATCTTGAGAAGTAGAACTTGAGAAAGCTAAAAAAACAGCAGTGGGTAAGAAGGCCAGTTTAGAATAGTCACAGAGCAGGCAAGTTAAAGCAGGGTCAGTAAAGTGAGAAGAAAACAAGGATTCAGTCTCATAGCTCTGCTAGTAGAACCTTTGACTCTGTCCATACTGCTAAATAAATGAGGGCAAGAAAATGACCCAAAAGCCAAGAAGCACAGACTTTCTCACATCTGTGTTGCAAAGGGCCTGTACTCAGGACATCTGCTCTGGAGGAGTGGTTGCAACATCCCCTCTAAAGGATACTCTAAAGGAGACTGGAGTAAGCCAGAAGTCAAGAAACGTGAACAACCAACAGCCCTGAACTGTACAGGTCCTTCCCTGTCCCCCTCATCTCCCCCCACTTTCCTGTCCACTTGGCAAAGTGGTTTGAGCCAGCACAACTCGGGTGTGGGAGCTTGAGTCAAGAGACTTTGTTTCACTGTTTAGCAGTACCAAATCTCAACTATTTACTCTGGGATTTCAGAGCTGACCAATGGTCATGGCAGTCAGCTCTCCTCACATGGAAATCAGACAAGAAGCAACAAGCAAAGGCTGGGCTACTTTCTAGGCAATTTACACAGCTTAAGCTGGATTAGAAGCCATCACTGCACAAATACTAAGAAATTTTTCCAGCCTAGGACCAAAACTCAGATCAGCTGTTATGAACAGGATAAACTGAGGTAGAGGGCACCTCTGCAGCTCAGCACTGAGGGCCATGAAACCAGTCAGCTTTTGAAAAGCAAGGGCAGCACAAAGGGAAGGAGAAGCAGCATACCTTTGCTCTTGGAAAGATACCATCACTACCTCCATGGACAAGGCCCTGCCCTTCCAGCACCATCATTGCATATCTGCTTCCAATCAGCTCAGCAATGGTTGGTGATGGCCACTTGTTAGGAAACACACAGTCCTATTGAAAGACAGAAATTAAACATCATATAAAGTTGAAGAAAACAGCTTTTTAGGGAGCTCATCTCAAAACTGGATCCCAAAGGACCAGGAACATTTTTCTCCAAAACCCTGTTTTACTTGTGATGGGGAGTATCAGGGAACTCTGACAATACTAGCAGAGAAACTACTACAGGGAGGTGAGCAGTTGTTACACTTTTCAAGCAGATTCCTTTCAGACCTTTTACCCTTTGGAACAGGCCACAGAACAGATGCCACCCCAGCCCCTCCTGGATACAAGATTCCTTTCCACATCACTACACTCTCTTGCCTTCTCTTTCCCAAGACCTACTGGCCCCATACAAATGGAAGCTGTAGTCTCATGGTCTGCCAGGAGACTCAGCTGTGCTTTTATCCCCAACACACCTGCATCTCCCACCACACTGCTAAACAAAGAGGTCTCAGAGAGGTCAGTTAGAGACTTGCCAAGGTGGGGCAAGGAGGGATGCAGAAGGAAAGAAAGAGACAAGGGCACACCTTGTCAGGGGAGAACATTATACAGTTAAGTCACTATGCTGTGCTATCCACATTTTGTTAACTACTTATTCCCCTTTACTGCAGCTCAAAAGCTACTTGTGAGCATATCAGAATCTAGAGAGAATGAAGGGACATGGAGAAAGCAGGATAGTCCCACTCTGAATTACAGTCTGCCTTGAGGAAGCCTTGATGGACACTTTCAAGTAATATCATGGTATTTTTCTCTTCTTGTATGAGGAACAACTTTATTTTATATAATGATATGAAAAGGGGGAAGCCACCACAAGGACACTACAGCATCCAGTCTCCTCTTAAGCTGTCTCCAAGGGGAGAATAGCATCCCAACTCCAGATGGGTATACAATATGTCCCAGGACAAAAACCACAGAGCATGCTTACTGCTTGCATGAGGATCGAGGTGCAAGTCATTACCAGATCTATCAGACCAGGGTTGCTTGCTGACATGCTGGACTTACAAGTTCCTTGCTTTGAAGGCCACTCTCTAAAGATTTGGACCTTCCTCTGTAATGAGGTAGCTGTTGCTGGCCAGTGCTCAGGAAACACTTGTCTCCTCCTGTGGGTGCAGTCATGGGAGGAGATGTGCAATTTGCAGTGATATCTGGATAGGGAGAGTTTTAGGGTGCAGAAAACTCACTGTCAGTTTTGAAGTATTCACCCTGAAAGCTGGACATTCAAGAAGACTAAACTGCATTCTGAAGGCAGCAAGGCTTACATCTCTCCCCCTTCAACCTATCTGCTCAGATCACAAAAAAAGCAGAGGTTACAGTAATTATGCTTGTCAGTAGGCACTGATGAGGCTTCATTAGCACCATTTAGTTTAATAAAATGAAGTGCTGCACTTTCTACTTGAATATTCAAAACACTCACTTAGCTTTTACTGCAAATTCCAGTCAGGCCTTTGGGGACATGCAATCATTGTTTTGAAGCTGCAGGAGCTACACAAGCTTCAATCAACTGCAGAGAAATTATTTTCTAAGGGCACCTCCCCAGACTCTTTATTTAGTGTTGGAACTTCTCCTGCAAAGTATCTTCAGCTGATTAGAGAAGTACACATTGAGCCCAGCCCAAGGCTTTGGGAGCCCATCAGGCTGCTGGCTGTACTTTGTGACCTGGTTTAGATGTGCAGCCAGAAGTGCACTGACCTGTGCTGATGCAGGATATTCCTGATGGTCTGGTGGAGGGAAGGCAGGTGCTGGCAGGCAGCTTGGCAGTGGTTTCCTGTAGACCAGAGGACAGCATGTTCATAATCTGCATAGAAGAGACACCAAGGCCACCTTATCAGAAGTACTGCTGCCTAACAAAACCCAGCATGCCCATGACTGACCAGAAATGTTCAAGGGTCAGCCAGAAGTGGAGTAGAGAAAAATCAATGGAGTACATTCAGGAATTTTCTATTTCCTCTTGGAATATAAAGTTAACTCCCCCTGCACTCCACAAGTAGGAAGTTCCAGCCAAGTTAGTGAAGTTTCCAATTCACCTGATCTCTCTCTTGCCCAAGTCCAATAGTGGATACTACTACTAAAGTTTCATCTGTTCAGGAACCAACTTTCCAAAATCCTCCCCACACAACCCATGGAATCCCTTGGAACCATTTTATTGGCTCCAGCTCACATGTAGCAACACCAGAGAACCGTTCAAGAGACTGTGACTAACCCAACTCATTAACTCAACCAAACCCAATGCTTTATCTCAACAGCATTGTTTCTACCTTGTCTAGAAAAGCAGAAAACAAATTTAATTATATTAGTCTCCATATGAAAGTCCTTCTAGTTTAGCAGTAATACATCAACCACAGGGTTCTCAAGTGCTGAACATTCCTACAAGCTCAGACTGGGGCAAAGATTTTCTGCTTGTATAATTTATACCCGTTTTCCTCAGTTAGGCAACTGTATTTCAAGCAGAAATATTTACAGAAAAAAACCTCCTGTTTGTATGCCAGAGCATCTGTGCTAGACATGATGTGTTAGGGCTTAAGTTCTGGTCCACAGAATTTCAGAATACGCTCAGACTAAATCCCAGAACAAATCAGTCAAGGTTTTCATGACAGAGCCAGCAGTTAAAGAATCCAAAGACTGTATCATGGTTTACTGAAGAATGGCACCCCCAAAATAATTTGACAGATGGACAAGTGGAAATCCCCCCATCAAGTTGCTTCCTGAAAATATATCATTAAGTTTTCCTTCCATGAGCTCACGTACCCCATGAAATCAAAATACCTCAATACATCCAGCATCAAATGCCTCACTCTGAGTTAAGAGTAGGAATAATCTGGTCCATATTGGCCAGACTCACATGCTATTAAAACTTCTGCAGGATCTGGTTTTAAGAGACCAGAGCAGACTTTGGTTCTGTAGAATCATAGAATATCCTGAGTTGGTATCCTGACCCACAAGGATCACCAAAGTTCAACACTTGCCCCTGCACAGGGGCATCCCAAGAGTCACACAAGAGCATTGTCCAAATGTCTCTTGACCTCTGGCAGGCTGGTGCTGTGACCACTTCCCTGGGGAGCCTGTTCTAGTGCCCAAACACCCTGCAGGTGAAAAACCTTTCCTAATAACTCACTTAAACCTGACTCAGCTTCAGGCCATTCCCTTGGATGCTATCCCTGGTCAGAGAGAGGAGATCAGCACCTATATGCTATAGTCATGCCATAAATAGAAGTGTTTAAATATGAAATGAGCTTCTGTAGAGGAAAGGGCTTCAGTGAACCCAGTGGTACCACATTTGTTCACTTTTGAGACAAGATTTCCTACATGAGGATCTGTTCCTGACCTTCCAGGCTATATATTTGCAGCTCTATCTCCTGAAGTATGCATGCCTCTCTCTCCATAGTCCTTCCACCTAAAGCCTTACCTGAGCTCCTGGTCCCAGCTGCTGTGTTTTAGTGTTGGCACTTTCAAACTCAGTACTGCCATCTTGGAGATGTAAGAAACTGTCACTTGGGGAGTTCAAGGCAGTATTTGATGCCAGAAGCATTTCTACAGGAGGGAGAACAAAAAAACCCCATACTCGCAGACTAAATGAGACAGAGCTGGGACAAGAAAATGACAGATTTGATACCCACACATTGGAATTTGAGATTTAGCCAGACTTTGTCCTGATAGTTACATAATCTTCTAGTTTTAGGTGATAGTCAAAATTTTATAATCTCACTTAGTGGACAGACAAATTTGAACATTCATTAAAAAAATCACAAGTTGAAATATCTTTTGAGTCTTAATAAGCCACAAACAGATTTTTTAGAACTAACTATTCTTATGCCACATCACCTCCATCACATGAGATTTGTATTCTTCCCTGCCCCTTACATTACATATGATATTGAAAAAATAAGTGGGCTTTCATTTCCAAGGCCATGTGTTATTTTTAACCAATGCTGACTTCACTTGCTTGCTTGCTAGGTCACTCTACAGCAGGTACCTTTGGGCCTGCTCCCCTTTTCCTGTGCTGCTTCTGCTGCTCGAAGCTTGGGTGGTTGTTTTCTTTCTGCCATGAGCTGTTCGTGCCAGCTGGGCTCCTGTGGCACACACTGTTTCAGCCTCACCTTCAACATCTGCAGGCAAAGCACAGCACCACAAAGGGCCACTGGTCAGAGCAAGGAGATCAAGTGGTGATAGAACAACTGCATCAGCAATGGCACTGGTTTACAAGTGCTTGCCATCCAGTATGGCACTGGGCCCTGCACAAGACATCCTTTATCAGTATTCATAGTAGAATATTTTAGCAGCTCTCAAATTTGAAATCAAGAACTCCAGGAACTCTTTCAAGACCACAAAATGTTGCAAATTAAAGAAGCACTGGAGGAAGTAGGAAGATGGATCATTTTTCTTCTACAAAGACAACTCTCATATTCCTAGTACCATGTTTGGTAGGAGGGTCTATTCAAAAGTCAAGTATGATTAATATAACCCCCTCCCAAATACAAACCAGTAGCTAAGGTATTAGCATTATACTCCTTCAAAATGTCCTGTTACCTCCAGAATTACCTTGTTTTGGTATCAACAGATGCAGTACAGGTCACCTACCGGCTTTAGATGAGGCTTAGGAGTGGCTACATCAACTTTGGGGGCCTTGTGTTTTTGCTTGATAGTCACCTGAAAGAGCAGAAGTGATGCTTAAGAAATAGTTCTTTCTCTACTCCTTGTACACTCTGCCATTCAGTGGCACAGTGAATGACACAAGTCACAATTTGGGAACAGGGGAAGTGGGGAAGGCATTAAAAGAGAAAACAAAAACCCCCCAAACAAACACAACCCTCCACAAAACAAACAAAAACCCCCACAAAACAAAACAAGGCGTTGGGAAGTGTAGGATAATGGAGTTTCCTCACATGGGGTTTTGGTAGGGAAAGATTTGCCCGTGGCAAACCAGAGGCAATCAGAAGTACTGCACAGCCCTTAGAGGCTTGCACAAGGAGCACAAAGCCTTCTAGCCTCAGCAGCTCATGAACTGCTCTGAGAAGCTGCTAGAAAACACTGTACTCAGATATTAATGTCAGGAGTGACCCAACAAGCACCGTGGTCTCATCATATTCATCAGTAAAAGCTCAGCTCCAAGAAGGAGAGCAATTGAATGGGTTAACAAGACTGTAACAAGAACTGTAGCAGCAGGCAGCTGTATGCATAAGCCAGAGTCCCAGAGACTGGCTCACAGCCCTACATAAACTAGGAACAATAGCAAGATAGAATTGCAGGGCAGAAATTCATGTGAAGCATCAAGCCCTGTTCTTGCTGCATAGGGGAGAACTGACAAAAAAGTCAATTGCACATGCATGTCTTTAGCTGCCTTGTTCACTTATTCCTATTTTGAGGCTATGCCATTTACTTTCACTTGTGTGTACAACTTCAGAACACGTGGAAGTGCAGGTAGAACAACACTACAGCTTCCCACACTAGCTGTGCTTTCATTCATTTGCAAATTAGACCACTGTTTGCTAGAGAAGCTTTAAAATAGCTTTGCAGATGGGGAAATCCTGGTTTAAGAGCCCTCACAAAGACCTGAGCATTAGCACTCTGCTTTCTTTCAGCATTTCTGACTACTGCTCTTCAAACATGTTTGTGCTTCTGGTGGACCAAAGAAAAAGTTACCAAAAAGAAAAAAAGAAAGGAAAAAAAAAAGAAAAGAAAAAAAAGAAAATCAAGACCTAGATCATCCTGCCACCTTCAGTTACAGTTCTGTACTGCACAGTGCATTGATACACAGTACATTGCAAGGAGTACAAGTTAGTTATGATGCATTGTCTCCTTTCCAATACTATTAATTTACACATCCATCACGATATCATCTCCAAACACATGACATAGCATTACCTGGAGGCTGGAGCGACAGTTAAGCCAAGCAAGAGCTGGGATTTTATAGAGGTGCATGGTTTAGCTGAAGCTTTTAAACCTGCTATGCTCTAGTAGCACCAACAAAGAGGAAAAAAGCTGATGTCTAGTGCAGTATGCAAAGTTTCACTTTTTGTAATACTGCTCTTTATTACAAGAGGAGTTGTGTCTCATCTTCTGCCAAGACGTCTGTTTGCGAAGCACGCCAATGCCACAGGGCCTTGTGCCAAAGTTTTAAATCTGCTCATCATTCCCAGCTCAAGCCACAGCAAGCAAAGAGCATCACAAGCCTTCAGAGACACCCCAGACGGTTTTGTGTCTGGTCATCTTCACCAACCAAGTGGTGAAGGTGGAAGTCTCTGCCCCTCGCTGAGAGGGGCTCAACATTTTTTACCCTGACTAAACTCCTGCAGTAGCTGAGTGCACTGCCCAGAGGCCTCTGCCTGAGGCTGAGCAGAGAACTGTCTCAAAAGTGCTTTTGCACTTGCACACACACCACAGCATCTGGGAAGGCAAGGCAACAAGTAAAAGATGTCAGGCACAGCTCAGCTCAAGGAGCCTGGAGGGACACAAGTGTCCAAGGTGGAAAGCACAAGCAAGCAAGAGGGTATTCCATGAAACTGTTGTGTTCAGGGCAGAATAACTGCTGCAGGGAGAAGAGGTTTACTATCCCACTTCATGAAACCGTGGCTACTCCTGACTTTAAAAGTTACTAGCAATGAAGCACTTGGGTGGACAAACAGGGTGATCTAGTGTTGATCTGCAGCTGAGAGGGAGCCCCAGACACTTCCGGACTTGGATGTACCTTTGAGAAAGACAAGCCTTTGGAGAAGAGGTCCCACCACATACTGCTCAGAAATGAAGTAGAGCAGATGTTTCCAAAGCTGTCTCTTGACTCCAGCCACTCACCTTCCGAAGGGTGTACCTCTTGTGCTGAATGTCATCCAAAAGTAGCTCATAGGGAGAGCGAGCACGGTCTTTGGGAGACACACGAGGCCGCGGGCGCTCGGCGGCCTTGCGCAGCCTCACACCGGTCTGCAGCTCGCAGATGAGATCGGGCCACAGGGATGCCTTGGACAAAACAGCAATGGCCAAGTCAGCAGGTGGCTAGAGCTCAGAGCAGCATCCCCTCCCTCCATGGAACAGGCACACTAAGCACTGAAGTCATTTAGAAGCACAGGATTTTGTCCTTAACATGCCCTTCTACTCACTTCCAGATCAGGGTGCTGTAGCAAAGCAGAGAACTGCTTTTCTTTGCAGAAGTTAATTCACAACAAGGAAACCTGTTTCTAGCTCATCAGGCTCATTCCCAAATTTTGTCATTAACTTTATGGATGTACTTCAGCAAAACACAGCTTTTGCTGCCAGGTAAATAAACAGACCCATTTTCTTTCTGCAAGTGCTCCAGGTGCCAGAGTGTTTTCATATTATTGGACCCTAGGAAACACTGGGAATGAAATCCCAAATTCTATCATTAAAATCCCCTAAATTTTCAGAAAACCAAGGGCTGAAGTGTCCAGAAACAAAAGAGGAAGACAAGTAGACAAAGGATCTCATACTTAACAGCAGCATAGGCTAGCAGTCTCAGCCTGGAGATAGAAGCTAAAGACCCTGACATCTGCTCATCCTGTTTCTGTACTAGTATCTGAGGATGTTCAGGCATGCACTATAACCCCACAAAAGTTAAAGACAAGGAAAAAAAGTTATCAACTCAATAGCATGTTTAGACAACACTGTAATGGAAGTGCTAAATCAACAGCTTATCTGGATCCCAGTGGCAAATTGAGTAAGAACAAGCCATTGTATTATAAACAGTGAAAGGGAAGCAAAACATTTTAGAAAACTGCCTCAGAACAAAGTCTTTGACTTAAGTCTTTTCTCTCTCTTTTCTACTTACAGCATGAAGCATCTGCTCTCACCTTATCCCTTCAGATATCTTGGTATAATACCAGAAGAGTCTTGTGCAAGCTCTGACTGATGGCTGCCTTCAAGAAGATCGGTATTTTTGTTGGATTGTTTTAACCTGGCTTTGGTAGAATCATACCTCAATTCCAGAGAGCTCAAACTCTCAAAGAATGACCAGACACTAGCCATATCTCCTAAGCTGCATTTAATACTGTGTGGGAGAACACACAAAAGTCTCTGGGCAAACTCATCAGTCCTAGAGACTTTTGAAATAGCTTATCCCAAGCCATTTTCACTTCATAGAGTTGTATTTCACATGGAAACTAAACTTGACTGACAGACATGATCTGAAGAGGGACTTCTGTACTGCAATATTGCCACATTAGTGTGGGGACACAAATTGCCCCAACAACTTGCACATACAAAACATTTTTCAGATGTTGGTGACAACATTATACACTCATGGTTTTATTTCCCTACTCACTGGATCACTGCAATTACTCTACTTGTGCCATCTCATGTATTGTCAAAAGCCACCTAAACTTTCCACAACCTATGCAGTACAACACTCTAAACCCATTGCCTTGAGTTCCACAGGTGAGTGGTAGGACAGCTGTGTTTCTAACAGGTCTCACAGCTTAGATTTCAAGGTGAATACCAACTCAGGACATGTACAGATTAGCTCTGCTGAAACTGTACAACACTGCACACTGTCAGGCTGTGGTCTGCATTCCAAAAGACCTGTTTTGTATCAGTTAACATGAAAAAGTCTGGTGCATAGAGCACATTACCTGCTTACCACCACTCAAGACACCAGCTCTAATCTGCAGGATCCCAGAGAAGCTGGCACCCTGGTTATTTTAAACTCAAGTGTAAGTCAGAACAATGCAATCAGCTAGTGCTTGGAAACTAGAGGCAGAGGATTTGCAACAGACATCCAGCATTCAGAATTCATGTCTCCTGAAGGAGCAGAGGCCAAATACACTGGCCTTCAGGCCACATGGCAAAGCCCATGTATTTATTCATGTATTCCCTGCAGAAAAGAGCTACAGCAGTTGATGAGTTTGTGGTTTGAGATAGCTTGCCAGTTTATTTTAATAGATCACAAAACTGAGAATATGCCCAAACAGACATTTCACAAACATTTTCATACGAATAGCTTGAGCACGCTTCAAAGCAAGTGCTATTTAGACAAAGGGAGCGCGTCCACAAGTCTCTCGGGGTTTGCTGTTTGTCTCCACAGACTCCAGACTACAGAGCATTTGTTTATGCTGGGCAGAGCTCCAGCCTGAAGAGCTGTTTGTTTCTGATTGAGCCCTGACTATGTTAGGGCCTTGAAAAGCACACAGTAAGTTGCTTTCCCTGCCCCAAACACACAGTCCAATGCCTACAGAAGGCCAGAAGGCACAGACAAGAAAGGCAGTGCCCAGAAAGTAGGATTGACATCTCCTCCCCCTCCTTCACCCCTTTGTTTGAGCTGCTGGAGCTGCACAACCACAAAGATGGACAGTGCTACTGGCCTTCAGTATATCTCTGCCAGTCCTGACCAACAGAGATCCCTCATAATAAGAGTGAACACCCCAGGACTGCCAACAACAGAACAGTTTTCTGGGAGTTTTCAGTCCAGCTATGTGAAGGCAACAGATTGCTTTTGGCAGGTGTCAGTTCCTGCCAAGAGCTGGAATTTGGGGCTCATTTGTGGGAAGAAACAGCCTGAGTAACTATTTGTGGGCACTTACTCCAAAGACTGCCTCCAACTTCATTTTTAGAAGTGGTTTAAGCTGGACCACAAAGACAATCTTTGGGTAGAACAGAAGTCCACGTGAGGTTGACATATGAAATAGTTTAACTTCAAGTTCACTCCCCAGCTTGTTTTGCAAACAAGTCTTTAACTACTGAACAACCTAAGCAGTTTAATTTGTGTTCAAGCTCTGTTTTTCATAGAAGAATCAATGGAAAGCCTTAGAGAGCCAAAACTGACCAAAAAAACCCAGTCCCCTATAATGAAGAAAATAAATCTCTTACACCACGAGTTTTCTTCCTTTGAATGGGGGTTTCCACCCAATCTTCCACATCCATTTTTCTCAATCTCTGAGAAGCAAGCACATGAGATCATCACTTTACACTCTTCAGTGATTTCCTATCTATCCAGCATAAATTACTAATGTTTATCTGAAAAGCCCAGAAGCTCTAAACACCTAAACTACAATAAATAAAAAGAGTGCAGAGACAGCAGCTATTCAATTGTGAAAACAGACCTTCATCCGGGTGCTCCACTTCTAGTGCAATGAGAAGGCTACTTTAGAACTTGGTGAGTGTGTAAAGATAGAGGGAATAGCAGCTGATGGGTAATTTTAAATGTACCTCTTTGGAGGTCTGGATGATGGTCATAAGCTTCTGAAGTTCCATATATTCAGTAAACAGACTCCTACAGGTCATTTCATAATGGCTGGTAGCCTCAGAAGGTCTGGACAAGTGCTCCTCACAGGCCTGAAAGAAGTGCAGCTATTTAAAAATAAACAAACCATGGTAGGACAGAATACAGCAAAATTCTGTTTCCTCAATCCATGGTTAAAAATAATCTTCTTCACTGCCCCTTTATATTTGTTTTTTCTGTTACAGATACAGGGGAACAAAGAAAGAAAATGTCCAATCTTTTATGTACAATAATGGAAATAGCTATATTATTTGTATATCTTGCTTTCCATAAGGTGTGCTTTGAAACAAGCACCTGAAAGGAGAAGCCTCCAGTTCAAATATCACCCACTCACAGCAGGTGGAGTCACTTGCCCTGTTCTTTTTCCCTGCCCTGATCAGACAGAGGGGTGGGAAACTTCTGATACCTTTAAATTATGGCTGAGAGGAAAATATCTGTTTGAGTTGAGACATTCAAATCCCAGCCTTTGCACAAGGATTATGGAAAGTAAATTTTTTTCAATATTCATAGTGTTCTTGGTACTGAATTTGGAGACTGTGTACAGGACTTTGTAGACACAGCTGTGGGAAAGCCATGCTCAGTCATCCTTCTTAATTCTTCTCCAGGGGCACTTACAAACATCTTAAATGGTTTTGCCTTTTCCCTCTGATGAGAAAGCCAATGTTCCCTCTCTGTCCTCCAACAGCTTTTTCCCACAAATGGCCTTGCCTCTTGGTTAACAGCACTGTTCCATCAACTCCTCTAAAGCTGCTATACTTTTGTAAGTGGGAAGAAGGAAACCTTGATAACATCCTGCAGGGTGACCGATGGTCTCATTGCCTCGTCATCCAGTTTCAACACGAGACACAGCAGCTTCTCCAAAGGATCGCTCAGTTCTCGCTCCACTTGGCTGTTGATCCCCCAGTCCAGGGCTTCATAGATCGCCACTCCCAAGTACTCCAACAGCTGCAGGCAGAGGCCAAGGAAGCAATGCAGCACAAAGCATTGTGGAGAACATCACAGTTGTCACTTTGCAGCCACGTGTGTACCCCCCTCTGCTCCTGAGGACTGAGCAGATCTCTCAGGATGAGAGGTATCTCCCATTTAAGCTGGTTTAAGTTTTTTAAATGGCCTTAACTGGCACCCCTACAATATCTGCTATTCAGACAACAAGACTCTGGCCTATTCCATAGTAGACAGCATCTGTGCACATTGTTTCCCAGTCCCATTGTCTTACTTGAACTCTGTCCAAGCATTTTGTTTCCTTTTCCAGGTTGCAGGGGAGCCACTCTCACAGGGCACAGCAAATTTAAACACCTTGATAGTTTCCAAAGACACCTGCATCTCCCAAGCTGCCCTTCTACTACAACAGGATTATACCTGTGCACCTAATGAAGGTAAAGACACAGGCTTACCTGGTCTTCTGACTGCTGAATGCTGCCAACATCTGAAAGGGACAAACGAGGGTCAGGAGAGAAAGACAGCACTAAAGGCATTGATAAACAGCTTTTAGAACTCTTTTCAAGAGAAGGGAACAGGAAGCATTCTTTTAAATAAGGTAACTAACTCCTCTGACTAAAGTCAGTCCCACCTGGGGAAAGCAGGCCTGTATTTGGGGAGTCCTGGAAAACAACATAGGAGACTCATGTCATTGGGAGCATTAGCCCAAAGTAACAGCTGCCACATTTTGTTATTTGCTAATTAATATCTGACCACAAGGGAGGCACAGGATCTTTGCCTTTATTCTTTACCACCCACTCTAGCCCCTGAAGAGTTAGCCCAGCACTGACCTCTGCTGTAGCCCAACCAAGCCCTACATAACACAGACTTATTACCACTTGCTGGCTACACATAGTGACCAAAAAAAGGGAAAGTACCAATCATAAATCTGCTGTGAGAGTTACCATAACAAAGGAACCATACACTGGAAGATGAACAGAGCAGCACATATAACAAAGCCTCAGACTATTTATTTCAAACAACATAAGTGGTAGGCTTTCATCACAGCTATTGCCTAGAACAAAATGACTCAATAGAGCACTACTAGAGAAATTAGGAGGTCATACATCTGTATTACCACTCATTTACAGTCCTCTGAAATGAAGTACAGACAGGAGAATAGCTTCATATCAACAAACAGAGAAAAGAGAGGGGAAAAGAAATTTCCCCTACTTTGTCCCCATATTTCAGCCTCTTATGGGGACAAACCTTGGCATCTGCAGCTACCTATGCTCTTACCAGACTTGTGGCAGACCTTGAAGGAAGTAGTACCATCAGCATGGATAAAGATGCTCCCAGAACCTTTTATGAACACAGAATGGAGTGGTGGGCACAGCCCCTGACCCAACTCCTCTATTTTTCTACAACACTGAAAGCAAATAGCCCAGGCTTGCTCTTCGCTTATAGGATGTTCAAAACACCTGAGAAGCTCAGCTAAAGAGACCTTTGTGATCCTCTGCTCACACTCTGGAGGCTCCATTTTTCCTTTCACCTCTAACCTTCACTCTTAGGCTAAGGAACTTAACACTCCATTTTCCACAACTGCAAGTGCTTACAGCAGCCTTTTATCAGTCTGCCTCTTGGTTTGCTCTTATCACTCTTCCCTACAGGTGCAGCCATTAATGTCAATTTTTGCTCTGTATTTTTAAAGGGGCATGACTTTATCTGCATTTGTACGAGATTTCTTAAAAGAACAGAGTAAGTGTACAACAAAATGGAATCATGAGAAGGTAAAAAATTGCACTCAATTTAACTCCCTTGTTTCTAATAAATATATTAATTGGACCAATGTTTGCAAGTAGGAAAAGAGTACATTCAACTTCAGGCAGGGACGGAAAGAAACAGGAAATTTCTTGTACTTGTGGGAGGAGAACTCAGAACACCACAAAAACTTTTTGATAGGAAACTATTCCAACAACCCTAATGAATTACAGCAATCAGCTCCGTGGGGCAGTGCCACAGTAAATCCCGAGGGCAGGGGCTGGGAGCATGGAGCGATCGGGACGGCCAGGCGGGTACCCGGGCTGTGTACAATAAGGTCCTTCCTTGCTCAGAACGCCGATACCACAGAATCACAGGACGGGCTGGTGGGAAAAGACATCTGAGGTCATTGAGTCCAACCTGTGACCGAACACCGGTACAGCTACACCGGGACACTGAGTGCCAAGTCCGGTCTCTCCTTAAACACCCCCAAGGACGGTGACTCCATCACCTCCCTGGGCAGCCCATTCCAATGTCTACCCACCCTTTCTGTGAAGAAATTCTTCATCATGCCCAACCTGAACTTTCCCTGGTGCATCTTAAAACTATATCCTCTAGCCCGGGTATGAATCGCTCCTGGTGTGAAGCGATCGCGCAGCTTTTTTAGCCCTTTGAGGGGTGTGTGTGACACGGCAGAGCACAGCCGCACCTGGGAACTGGGGGTCACCCCTCACGGCACCGCTGCACCGCCTCACGGAGCAGCTCGGCTGCTGCCTCCCACCGGCCACAGCTCCCGAGGCACACAGTGGAGGCTGTGAGGCTTAGCAAGTGTCACCAACACTCATAATTTATACTTATGTCCCTTCTCGCTTATCACATTTAGGAATGGGTCCCTCAGGGCCAAGCCCCCGGCCGTGACGCACCCCCGCGGGGTGACTTGGTGCGGCCCGCGACTCTCCCCGCCAGCCCGCCTGGATGGTCCCGCCCACGCTGCGGCTCGCTGTGCGCAGCGGGAAGATGGCGGCGCCCAGGGCGGCGTGGGACGGGCGGGACGCGCCCTGGAACCGCCTGGACGTGCCCTGGCCCGCGAACAGCACCACGGTGCCGCTGGCGGCCCAACACCCCGCAGGTCCCGGCGCGATGCCGAGGGGGAAGGGGGGTGTTTGCGGTGGGTGGTCGGTCGGTGGGAGCCGCAGGCGCGGCCGGAGCGGCTCGGGCGCTGAGGCGGTGTGCGGGTCTCGCCTGCAGTGATGTTGCTGTCGGTGCTGCGGCGGCGCTGCCACATCGCCTCGAAGCGGCTGTCGGGGCCGGGCCTGGCCGCTGAGGGACGCGTCCTGCGCGCCGTGCTCTACGTGTACCACAGCAGGCTGCTCCGGCACCGGCCCTACCTGGCCCTGCAGCAGGTGAGCACCGAGCCCGCCTGGGCGCAGGCACCCGGCGGCTGGGCACTGCCGGCCTCCAGTCGCCACTCCCCGAAAAGCCCTCGGAGTAGCATTTGGCGCCCGGAGCGTCGTGCAGAAAGTGTGTGGGAGCAGTTGCATTTTTGTTCTTTGACGGAGCCCAGTGGGTTTCTTGGCTCTGTGGAGCAAGTGCAGTCTCCATTTTCCAGCCCTGGTCTCCGATACTCACGCTGAGACCTGAAGTGGGTACAATTCCGTACCTTTGAAAACGTGAGTAATACAGGGACAGCATTCTCAACTAATTGTAATAATAGGAGGGGGGGAATAATAATCCTAGCCTACTGTATTAGATACTTTCTGTTTTAAGATGAAAACTGAACACCTTGCCAGTTTTCCAGGAAAGGTGTTGTCAGCATCTTCAAATAACTGTTTTGAAATAGAGCAGGAATGGTGCTTACCTTCTTGATTTGTTCATGTGTTTTCCTTCTTGACAGCCAGTAGTAAAGGCCATTGTTTACATCAGGGGAAATCATGCAGCAGCAATTAAACATGGTCTACTACAGTCCTTCACTTAAATCTATTTTTACAGTAGTGATGAAGAGATGTCTTTCATCATAATGTAGATATAGAAACATCACAGAACAGCCCATCACACAAACCTGCAGTTTGGGCTGTTAAACTGATAAGGAGAAGGTGCCATTTAATATAGTGACAGTTCTTAGGCCAAGGCACTCACTGTCTCAAAATTCCAGTCAAAGGAGTTTTCTTTTTTCCTAGGTAGAGCAATGTTTGAAGCGCCTATGGAAGATGAATCTGGTGGGCTGCCTGGAAACTCTGGTAGAACTGATTCCCAAGTAAGTGTCACGATCCCATATCTTCAGAGCTAAAGGAAGAGGATGCTAGATCATAACCAACTCTTCATCCCTGTATCAACACAGGAAAAGTACATCTGAAGCTCACACAGAGTGCTTGGTTCCCAGCCAGCCTATGCTGGAAACAGTGGGTTTGAAGATACTGGGCGGCTGCAAGCTCATACTACGTCTACTGGACTGTTGCTGTAAAGCTTTTCTGTATCCTTTTTTCACCCCAAAAACATTCACCAGCAGCACCTCATGAGACCAAAACTACATCTGCTGTAGGCCCTGTATTGCTGATGGACACAACTGTGCAATTCATATGTGTAACTTGAAGTTTCTTTGCTACCCAGACTCTTATTTTCAAGTTATACTGTAGAAACCTCAAGCTGTTGGCTGGTAGCTGTTCTGGCCTTGAGCAATCCCAAGTTTGGATACTCATCTCCCAGATTATTCCAGGATATTGCCTTGTGAATTGCCTCTAGTTGGTGTGTTCAGCAAGCCTCATTACATGCTGTTTATTTTTTTTTTAACCTTAACTGCTGTAATCTTCAGCTTGTCTGTTAACCACCTCTGCTTGAAGGAATTCATACTCCTGAATACTGTGGCTTCGGGGCTCCTGAGCCGCCTCTGGTTTGTGTGTTCAAAAGCCTGTCTTGTTTGTGTCTGTTTGATGTGCCTGTCAGGGAGAAGTGCCTTGTAATTAGGCCTTGCTGCTGAGGGAATTTAGGCAAATGGGAGGAGGAGAAGGGAGGGTCCCTCCGTGCCTTGGGACTTGAATCTAGCACCTGCAGAGTAGTACAAGTGGAGAGAGACTTCTTACATGCTCTAATGGAAGGCTTTGTTCTTGGATCTTAGCAAACTGTGTATCTTTAGTGAAATCAAGTGTTAGTGTCAGCCTGCCACAAACACCTGGTACTCTGTGCAGCAAGGAGTAAGTCCTGTCTCATGCTGAAATGGAAAGGCTGGGATAAACATGTTCTATTCTGCTGAATTTTCCAGGGAAATTGTTCTTCTGGTCTGTCTCAGTCTGGGAGAATAACTGCTGTCTGTAGCTGAAAGCATAACAGCATTTTTAGAACTTTCTTTGGCACAAGAAATCTTGTGCCTGCAGGAAACATAGAGCAGGCAATTGTGTGCCCTCAGGCCTGACTTGGTACAGGGTGCTTTTGGAGGAAGACCTCATGGTAACTGATTTGGATATGACCCAAGAACCTGATGGGTCCCAGGTGTGGCACTCAGCAAAACTCTGTGGAAGCAGAGGGGCTCCTGATCAGGAATTTACTAGTTAAGTCACTCCTGCATTCTGATCTGGTATGATTCCTTAAAGCTCAGATTTAAGGAAAGCAGGGTGATGGAGTGTAGAAAGGTAAATTTATACTGAGGGGCAATAGGGAAAGGGCAGCTGAGCTGAAGGTAGTTGTTCAGTGAGCATAATGTTTTGCTAGAGGAGACTCCATACCTTTTTGTCCTCTGTTTTCAGGGTTCAGTACCAGTGTGTATTGCAGACCCTCACGTCCCTGTATGGTGTCTTGTCGACAGTGCTTCACCTGGTATCTGAGACCCAACAGACACCCTATATCAAGGGGTTTACCTTCCCTTCTGATATCAGTGACTTCCTAGGAGTGAATATATCTTCTGAGGCAAAGGAGCAAAAGGCTAAAATGCTTAGAACAAAAAAATCCAGCAGCTGGATGAAGAAGCTCTTCCCAGCAATGCCAGAAGCAGTATCAAAGGTTGGGAAAAAGAGAAAAACTGAAACCTGTACAAGTGCCATGAAAACCCGTAGCATCCCGTGCCCTGTGGACATTGGAGAGACAGTTGTGGTGCCCACAGCCAGGAGAGGTAAAGCCTTGTGCCACAGTGTAATGGTTTGTGACATCTCAGAAACTGACTGCAACTTCCATCCAACAGGGCCAAGCACTTCTCCTTCCCACAGTGTGGTTCTAGTACAAACTCCCCATCCTTGGTAAAGAATTGTACCCTTGCCTTTATAAAGCTGTGGATAATGTCAGTATCATTATTTTTTGGGAGAGGTTTCTTTTAAAACAGGATGCAACCTGTAGAGAAGCAGGTAATGAATGCAGTCTACAGATCCTGAAAACAGTTATTTGTACTTTCCTGATTTTGCATAGATAAGAAGCTAAGGGCACTGTCTGCAGTCCAGACAAGAGTAGGTAAAGCAGTAGGTACAGGATGCAAGAATCCTGTGCTGGCTGGTTCTGAACTGTGCCCAAATCTTCCTCTGGAGTCAGGGCTGTGGCCACTGACTCAGCTGTCCAGGTGTTTGTGTGAAGCTTTTACCCCATTAAGTTCTCCTTTGCAGCCATCTGTAAAGCTCTGCATTCCTTGCCAGCTGCAATGCACAGTGAGTGTAGTCCCCTTGAGTTTGCCTGAATTGTTGAGTTCAAGTGTGAGCCTCGACTGAGAGCTCTGTGGCATCTCTGTGCAAAGAAATAAAACTATCTCGGTGTTATAATGGGAACTCTTCTCTCCCTCTGTAGGGAAGCACCCAGGGTTGGATGTGAAGAGCTTGCTTAGGCCATCCAGACATCCAGCACAAGAGGTTTGTATGGTATTGTTTTACATGTTAGGTTGGTAGTTGTTTTGTTTTTATTTTTTAGGGGGTATGTGTGTTTGGTTTTGGTATTTTTTTATTTTAAAGACTCTTAACACTTGAAACATGATATGCCTGATTGAAAATGTTCCCTTTTCCTGCCTTATTTTTGCTTGTCCAACAACTGAAGTTAGTGTGGGAGCTTTGCACAGAAAATCACTACTTATTTCTGCTTAGGAATTTGGGTATTTCTTGGTTTGTCAAGTGAAATGACTAGAGAGCAAGTCAGCAGTAGACAGGAATACAAATTCTAATTATCTGCCTCTTCTTTTTGTATTCCACAAAAACAAGACCACTCTTCCCATTTCTCCTTAGAAAATAAGGAATGTTCTCACAAACATCCCTGTGTTCTGCTCCCTTCCAGCAGAAAGGTTCAGACACATCATCTTTTAAAAACACTGTTTCTGTTACTGTTTGTTTCAGGGTCTAAGCATTGCATCACCAGCTTTTAAAGCAAAGTTGGCACCACCTTCCTCTCGGATAGCAAAATCACAGCACACTGGATCTCTTGTACAGATGGTCCAAACAGCTGCATCATTTGGGGAGCTGTCAGAGGCGCTCAGGAAAGCTATTCTGTGGTGCAAAACCAACAAATTCAAATCAGAGGCTTATTTTCTGCGTAACAAGTTGTTGAAAAGCAATCGGCTGCACCATGTGGAGGCTCAAGGATGCAGGTAGTTTTGCATGGGTATGGGATTTCTGAGTCTAACACTTTAATATTATGTATTTTGCTATACTACAGTGAAACCTGGTGGTCTAAGCCATTCTTTTAAAACTCAGTTCAGGTTACTGGGTGCTCTGACATGAGCATTCTGTTTAGCTGCAGTCATTTGTGAAAGGATTTAAAAGGCTAACAAATGTACAATACTTAAGAGGGAGGATGAAAATGCAATTTAAATCATCTGCATGTTTTATGGTAACAACTGTATGAGGCAAGGGTTTTCTTTAGTCAGACTGCCCTGACTGCTATTGTACAAGGTGCTGTTCTGTTTCCTTGGTAATAAGGAAAATTATAATAGAGAGGGCTAATAACCAAATCTCCCCAAACTCCAAAGAAGTAACACTTTGGTAGCTGATAAAGGTTTGTTTTGTGCACTTTGCTCCCCTTAAGCTTGAAGAAGAAGCTGCGCTGTGTGAAAACATCTCTCTGTAAATACCTCCTGTACGGGTCACCCCACACACGCTGGCCACAGCAGCACCTCGGGGCACGGTTCTGCCGAAGGAGGATCACATCATCTGCACACGTGAAGACTGCTCTAAAGACTGGTGGGCAAAAGCCTCCTCAGCTTTTTGGGGTCTGTGAGAACAGTGCTTCACTCATCCTCCCATCCTATCAGGATGGGCCTCCAAGTCAGGAAGCACATTCCAACATTGATACAGGACATGTCAGACTAAGCACAAGAGGGACCCCTAAGCAGCTGCTGCTGGAAGGAAGCCCTGGCCCTGTGTGGAAAGAAGCTGCTGAGAACACAGACATTGATTCTATTTTTGCAGCAATAGGTGTCTGACCCTGAACTTGAAGGAGGAAAGGGGTCAAGTCATTCTAGTTTTTCCTTGGTTTTTTGTCACGGTTTAAGACAGGTGTCTGCCAAGAAAGGCAGGAGCCTCCCTTGGATGGAAAATGTAAACCCCCTTCTCTCCAAATTATTATTTGAAATTAAGGAGCTCTCAGGCAAATACAGAAGAATAGGAATAAAAGTTCTTTACTAATATGTACATAAGACAAACAACCAACAACTGTGACAGACCCAGAACCCACCGAGAG
>VZRX01012710.1:1974-15291 GCA_013398075.1 Notiomystis cincta
CAATTCCTGCATACAATGCTTATGAATCTCTCAAAACAAATTTGTATAAATATTTTTGGGCTCATCAATGGGGTAGAGTGTTGAATCATCCCTTTATTGAGTCCAGTGTACAGCTATGACAGACTATAAGCTGTTATCTCACCTCTTTACAACTGCTTAGGAAATAAAATGCAACTTTTCAGTTGGAATTTTTTTCTGCCTTTCAGAGTCATTGCATTAAATAAATACTCAAAGCATCAGCTAAGTATAAAAACATAAATCAAGTTGACATCAATGAGACATGAAAACATAAATCAAACTGACATGACTTAAATTACAGTACATATACATGCAGTCTTAGACTGATTGTAATTCTGAAGTGTTTTTTTTTTTTTTTCTAAATAAAAGAAATTAAGAAGACATGACAATATATAAAATTTCAGTAGGCAGGAGACTGGAAAGCACATATAGAATATATACATATACCTACTGTCTCAACACAGGTAACTTTTTTTTTCTGTTGACTCATGACAGCTCCAAATCTCTGAACCATAAAATGGTTTGAATTGGAAGAGATCTTTAGATTTCATCTAGTACAATCCCCCTGCAATGAGCAGGGACATCTTTAACCTGATCAGGTTTCTCAGACCCCAGTCCATCCTGGCCTTGAATATTTTAAGGGATTGGCCCACCTCTCTGGGCAATCTGTGCCAGAATTTCACCATTCTCATTGCAATAAAACTACTTCCCTATATACAGTCTGCACCTACCCTCTTTCAGTTTACTACCCCTTATCCTGTCACAACAGGTCCTGCTAAAAGCTTTGTCCCCATCCTTGTTATGAGCTCTTTGTAAGTACAAAAGGCCACAGTAAGGTCTCCCTGGACCTTCTCATCTCCTGAGGAGGTTAACTAACCCAAACTTTCCCACCCTTTCCCCGTGGGAGAGGTGTTTCACCCCTCTGATTATTTCTGTGTCCCTGCTCCAGGCTGCTGCAACAGGTCTGTGTCTTCCCTGGGCTGAGGGCTCCAGGGACAAATACTCCATTTAGGGTCTCACCACTGAAGAGAAGAGGGCTCCTTCGTCTGAATGACAAATGCATGAACAGGTGCATAGGTTTCATAAATTTTTAAAAGAGAGCCTATGACTCACAGTTTATATCATAAGAATCCTTTTTAATTCCCTAGAGTTAGATTTAGTTGTATTTTATCTCTCATTTGAAAAGTGAAATTCTGTCAATCTCACTGAAGTTATATCTACTTGTAACAGTGTTACTAGCTCAAGGAAAAAACTCTCAAAAAATCCCCTCCAAAATAAAACCCCCACTCAATAAAAGCCCCTTGTGACAATTCCTGTTTTTCTGTGGCATAATTTTTGTTTGATGATTCAACTTAAAGCATTGTAAGGAAGCACTGATGCATCTAAAATTGTAGAGATACATTGGGTCTTACTAATGCATTATCACTGGAGTTTTAAAAAGTTTTCTCCTGTAATGTATTACTTTAGTGTTGGAAGACCTAGTACTTAAAATGATTTTTAGACAGTCCAGTGGGCCAGTCCAAAGGTAAGAGTGCTCAGAAAGCTTGGGTTTCAGTGTCATCTCTGTCTCTCTTTAGGGGTAATTAATTTCTGCTCGTTTCACAGCATTGCTGCCCTGCTTAGTTATATTATAAAATCTCTGGTGTGAAGATTGTCTATTAGTAGGCCTAATTTTCTTTGAAGTTATAAAATTATATGGCAAAATCAGGTTTTTGGCAAGGATATCAATGGTCCAATACAAATGGATGGTGTGTGAGTGCTAGTTAAAATGAGATTTTAGGAGAATCATGTGTGCAATGGGACTGTGGCCTCATTAATTTTGTATGTTTGAATAAAAGACATAATCATGCAGGTGTTCTTGTGCTGCAGCCTGTCTCATGTAAAATTTTTTAAATTCCACTAAGGGCTCATTCACTTAGTTGAGCAATGTTTTTGTTCTCAAACACATTTTGAACACATTTGAAAGTGGCATGGAAGAATGTTTTTGTCAGAATTTGCTTTGTGAACATGACTCTGCATCTAGAAACAAGTTTATCTACAACAGAGGTGATTTTACCAGGCTTCTAACTATGTGTTCTGTTATTCTTTCATTAAAATCAACCTCTATTCCCTCTGAAATGCACTGGTTTTAGGCAGCCTTCTGAACTGCAATATCTAGGCAAGGCAGATATTTCTGAGAACTGAGGGAAACTGACAAAATACATGTAAAACAGCATCTCAGATTGTTTTTTTTTTTTATGACAAGGACCTCTCACACTAAACAATGCCTTCCATTTTAGAACTCAGAGTTGGGAAGAGAGTATGTGCAGTAGGAAAGTAATATGACCTAGATAAAGGTGCACTGCGAGTCTATTTTGTGTTATTTTTGTAACGTAGAAATTGTAGTACAGAAAAACAACAAAAACAATCAAAAAGAACATCTGCCATGTACAAAATGTGAATTATTTTGTGTAGCAGATAATTCATGTACATAATGAATGTGAGGCTTATCCTAATGCTGTGCCATCTGGAATCCAGCCGTTTCTATCAGAATGTTTATTTCCACGTGCTTTTAGTTTTGCTTCACTTTTCACTCTCCTACCTAGAAGAAATGAATCAAAATTACACTCTCTAAACCTCAAAATGCTGAAAATCTCTCATGTCTTGCAATATTTGATTGCTGTCCAAATCTAGCCTGTAACCTAGGTTAAAATCTCCTGGTGGTTCTGTAGTATTTTTACGGGGATATGGGTGTGTGATTGCTGATAAAAAGTAGCAGATACAATATTAAAAGATGCAACTAACTCTGGCGTCAGGTTCGTGCTTACACAGAGTATCAGCCTGCATGTGTCCTTAGAGATTTTGTAAGTTTTTGAGTTTTCTGGCACTGAAATGCAGTTTAGCTGGTAACATCATTACAGTCTGTCCTTATTTCCTTGTAGAAATGAGTTCTCGTGTAAAACCCAAGGCCTTAATGGCATGTTTTTGAAGTGGAGAGGGGGAGAATGTACCTTCAGTGATGAAAGTATCTTTATGCTAAGTTCAACTCCGTCAAATTCGGTTTACCACATTGCAGCTTTCCTGCACATTTATATGACACTGGATGTACAATAAATATAAATCAAATTTAAATGTATAACCTTGTGTGTGGAGAGGTAGGAATGTCTGAATACTGATTAAAAGGCTCTGCTGGAAGACTTCTGGTCCTTCTGAGATTTAAAATCACAGAATATTAGTGTTAATTCATGCTACGGATATAAATTCTCTCCAGAATTTACAACAAAGGAGAGCCATGCATTGCTTGGCCTTCCTTAACGTTTTTTCCATTCATCCTAAAACCTATTGGTTCCTTCTTTGAGAAGAATGCTATTCATGTGGTAAAAATATAGTTGGATCTCCCATCATAATAATCTGGAATTACCTGTATTACTTTTTCAGATACTAGTTAGGCAAATATTTTTGTTTTCCAGAAATTTCCAAACCATGATCACTTTTAATACATGATGCCTCTGTATTTTATATCTAGCTTTTATTCTGTTGTCTGGTAATAAAAATATAGAGGAAGAACAAAATAATTTTGAAATGTGTTTTCAATTGAAATCAAAGTCGTAATAAAGAGTTTAAATCATCTGGACTTGTTCATCTGTGTTCTGCTTTTCTTTTTAGACATGCCATGTTCCTGACAAATGAACTAGTTCATTTACTTTGAGTTTAATTGATCTGCAAATGAGCAAAGGTCCAACTTCAGAACCCACCTTATAAGGGTTATAAAAGCCTTTGCAATTTTTTTCTTTAAGTACAGAGCATTACATTTTCACTTCATACACTTAGTCTTTTAGTTCACTCACTCTTACCCCTTTTCCTTTGGACAAGATGCCTACCAGCAAAATGCCAAAATGCCAACCCTTAATGGGTTAAACAATTTCATGCTGATAATTAGCATGATTGAACTCTACCCTCTTCCACAGCTTCTTAGTAACTGATTCCCAATTACACTGGTAGTTGTGTTCCATCAATTCATAAAACTCAAGTGCTGGCTAAAAAGAGGTCACTTTTCCATTTTCCACCATTTCTTAGTTCCTACAAGTTTCTCCACAAATAACATTAATTTTTTCATTCTCTGGTGGCACAGACTGGCTCTAGACAGTCCATTAAACTGTGTATTGCTTCCAGTTGTGGCCGAATCACCTCATGTGTGATGATTCATCAATAATATGCACTTTGAATTGTAATCATTGCTTTTAAATTCAGTACAAGTCTCCATATAATTTCTCTGCAACATTGTCATCTAGTTTGTCTGTCTCTGAGTGAAGAAGGGGCCTCATCTGATTCCACATGCTCCATCTGCTCTCCTGGAGAAAGCAAATGGCTTCAAACTCGGAGCTCAGCTGTGGTCCAGCTGTCAGCTTCTCCTGCTTGTGGTGTCAATGCACAGGAGGGTCCTGGCAGATCCATCAGTGCTTGCAGTGATCTCTGCTGCTGCCCCATGAATACCAAAATCAATGTGCACTGTGGCCATATTTAGTAAGCCATTAGAAGGTCAAGCACAAAACTAGCAACAATTTGATTTCCAGTGTTCCAGTGCCTCAGCCATCTGAGTAATTAAGCTTTCTGTTGCCATCACTAATTTAGTAGTGCCAAAATTCGCTTAGAAAGCCTCGGCACCAAGAGGTTTTCCTCACAGGAGTGTCCAAATAGGTGAGTACAATCCTAGCAGAGTAGAACCCTTACACCTGTAACACATAGCTGGGATAAATCCAGTCTTTGAAAATTACTGAAGTTCTGTTGTGGCTCTGTGATTTCTCCTGTCCTAGACAAATACTGGAAGGAAGATTGCAGGATCTATTCAGGAACAAAGCTGATATTGACTCTTAACTTGCTGCATCTGTCAAACTTCTTTCTGTCAATACCAAAATAGTTTTTATTAAAATTATTTTTCCACCACTGTGGGATTAATTGCAATTATTGCAGTAGCACGAGGTTCAGCTCTGAACTGCTAAATGAATTATTTTGCTAACTCTTTGCTTAATTTCATCTGTTTAGGTTGTAATAAAGTGATAATGCTTTACACATCAACATTAATAATTTTCTATTAACTTTCATCTTCAAACTATGTTCTTATTGAAAAAGGCTAATGATTTGCCTTTTAATTCTTTTTCTTTAAATTTTATTCTTCCAATATAAGGGCTGGAAGTGAACAAGTAAATGAAGTGGTGGTAAATGGAAAATGTCTAAAAGGACATGATCTTTTACAGAAAACATCACCAAGCTGTGAAATCCCCATACTTAACCTCTCTTCTGTTACTGGCAAAGCAGCCAGAAGCCCAGGAACCTGTTTGACTAACACTTGGCTCTCCTCTGAACACCTCTCCTTCTCCCCTTCTGGTTTCCATTCCCCTAAACAGCAGGTCCTAGAAGGCAGCCTGTGATGCTGCAGTCTTTACTTGGCTTTTGTGTGATAGTTTGCTGTAAGTGAGGGCACTTGGTGAGGAGACAGACTCTTGGCTGAGGTTATGGCAAGGGTGAAGACACAGATGAGACACTTGGCAGACAAGTGTACTGCTGTGCTGAATGCACATATCATCTTAGGGAGAGGCTCAGCACCCTAGGCAACCTCTCCTTAATTTTTTTCCCCTCTAAACTGTTATAGGTGCTTAGCTGCATTCACTATAATTTTTTCATTTCTCTGTGCTGTAGTCTTTGGACACCTGTATTCAGTCACTGATGGATTAACTGGTCTCAGTTAGAGAAAAAACACTCATGAATTTTCATTCATACAAGCCCATTCCATAGACACATGACTCTGGCCAATCTCTGTGACAGAATAGGAAGTTCTATGTTCCTTATATGTAAAAATATTAATTTATTGCTCTTCTTTTCTATCTGTTGCTTTTGAAAATATGTTACTGGGAGGATGAAACCAGCTAAAATGCTTTCAGTATAACTTTTTTTTTCTGGGATGGAAATTTGGTGTATATTTTTTTTGCTCCAAGCTCTGTACAGATGAATATGATTCATAAAGAGTGCTTGGCTTCACTCTAGAGGAGCTTGGGCACCTGAGAATGGTCTGAGCTCAGGCTGCACAATTTACCAAGGTGAGTATTTAGCTGTGTCTGCAAAACAGCAGGTCAAGGTCATCACTGACCATCAGCAGTGGGGCTTTGTGAGGGTAAGATCAGGACAGGAGCCCTGGGGCTTGCATTGCTCTTCTCTTGCTGCTTTTGTGTATCCTTTTGTGGGTGAAAAACCCAGAGACTTTTAATAAATGTATAATGCTGTGCAGATTACTTTGGTGCTACCAAAATTATTGTACTAATAACTCTCAAAATTTAGGAGGAAATATTTTTCCTATAGTATTGCTGCTTAGCTGCTGTTTTTTTAAGGCCCTTATGCATCATTTTCCCCATTCTCAAATAGGCACACAGGTTTTTGAACCTTCCCATCCTGAACAAGGTCTTTCCTTTTCTTTGTGAGAATATTCAATAACAATAAAAATGTTCATGATACAGGCAGAGCAATTTTGCTCATAACTTTCTCTCAGAAAAGGAAGCTCTGTATATCAACAATATTAACTGCTGACTCATTTCACATAGAAGCAAACTAAACCATCGATTGGAAATGACTGCTTTGTGGAAGTGGTTTTAAAATCATCTAAATAAAACAGCAGTGCTCTGAGAGTTGTTAATAAAAACCATAATGTTTTTATGTGTAGTTTTATATAGTTATGCTCATCTTTCTGAGTAATGGACTTTGGAGCTAGACTTCTGCCCCTTAGTATTTTGTTCTTTTCCAGTTTCTGGGCTTTTAACATTCAGTTTGAAGTTCTGTATTTTTATGGGAAATAAGTAGTTGAATTTGAGATTGATCTGTTTGTTGCATTGTTAAGCTGAGTCTTGAAAGCAAAATTATGCAATAGAAAGCTAAAAGTTTTTAAGTGGTTTGGATTCAAATTACATTCATATAAGTAATAATAATGAAATGATAGAGTTTTCAGTTCTTGATGAAGTAAGGAAGGGGGGGTCTGTCTTGGATTTCAGGAGTGTGGACTTTGTCCAGTTCAGGACACTGGTTCAGACAGTCCCCTGAGAAACAGTCCTTGTTAACAAAGGGGTCCAGAAAGGCTGGACATAAAGAAGGAAATCCTATAGACACAGGAACAGGCAGTCCCCATGTGCCAAAGAAGTGCCACTGGGGAAGAAGACTGGCCTGGCTGAACAGGGAGTTTTCACATCCACTTGGGAAAAGAAAAAAAGAGGGTTTTTGACCTTGTCCTGGTTCTGGCCAGCATAGGCTTAACTTCTGCAGCAGCTGGGAGGGGCTCTGCCAGGCCCACAGGGCTGTTTTGTACCCCCTCCCATGTGCAGGGGGGTCGTGCCTGTTTTCTGTTTTGCCAGAAGGGTGTCACCTGCGCCCACACGGAGAGCCCACACTGTGGAGTGTTTGCCTGTCTCCTGCACTCTGGTCTCAGTATCGTGGTCACTGTCCTCATTTCACTGCTGTCTCCAGCCAGCTCTTGTCTCAGCCTGTGATTGTCACCTTTTTGTGCCTCCAGTTCTCCTCTCCATCACGCCACAGGGAAGGTGCAGCTGTCAAACTTTCTGTCAATACCCATGAGCCCGTGGCCTGTGGCCTGGGGTTTCCAGTGGGAATACTAAAACATTCCTAAGCTGTGACAGAACTTTGGAAGAAAGGCAGGCAATTTAGGAATAGTACAAAGATGTTGTTAGGTCATGGAAAGAGGGCTCAACCTGGCCACCTATATGAAAGATAATAAAAGATGCTTTTTAAAATAGACCAAGAACAAAAGGAGGACCAAGGAAAATCTCCATCCTCTGTTGAATGCAGAAGAGAGCACTGTCACCAAGGAAAAGGGAAAAGCTGAAGTATTTACTTAATGCTTTCTTTGTCCCATTCTTCAACACTAAGAATGGTTATTGTGAGGACAGCCAGTCCTCTTAGCTGGCAGACAGGGACTGGGAGCAGACTAGACCCCCTGTAATCCAGGAGCAGGGAGGTAGTGACCTGCTGAGCCATTTAGACACTCAAAAGTCTCCGGGAGTGAACAGAATTCACCCCAAGGGAGATGGCAGCAGGGCTCACTAAGCCACCCTCCAGAATTTGTCATCAGTCCTGGCTCATGGGGGCGGTTCTGGGTGACTGGAGGTTGGCCAGTGTGACACCCATCCACAGAATGGGCAGAAGAAGATCCAGGGAACTACAGGCCTGACCTGGGCCCAGGAGGGTCATGGAAACATCATGAGTGTGATAACACAGCACATATGGGACAGCAAAACAATCAAGCTTATTTTTTTATTGATCTTCTGTAAGTCATTTGAAATAAACAAAAATTTCTAATTCAGGATTATGGAAATCTGTGAACTATTCATTTTTTTTAATTTTGAGATAAGAAATATCTGTGTAGAGGAGCTGCATTTAATTTCTCCAGATGTTTGTTAGACCAGCTTGATGTAATTAAAGTGTTTTGTTGAATTTGGTAAAAGATGTAAGGTGTGTCCAGGATTTCAAGACCTTATTAGCCCTCCAACATTTATAACTGTTATATACAGGGAATGTTTCTCATGTGGAGTGTAATGTCTATTATAAGCCCAAGAGTGTCCCTGACAGTATTTCTTACCTCCAGAGGAATACAAGTGATCCCTCTAAATGACAAGTGGATATGATTGGCTTAGTATTTGCAAAAAAATGCCTCAGATTTTCTGCTGGACTCTTTGTGACTCTCTGTGTTTCAACTGTACATTTTGGGTGACCTGAAGATGTTCCTAGTAAGATGGAGGTAGTACCACCATTCCCTTCCCCTGAAAGCCTTGATATGAAATAATCCTCTCTTTTAACTTTGACATATGAGTTCATTAAGTGGACAGAAATGAGGAAGGAATGAAAGTTACCATCACAGCAGCAAATTTAAAATTGTATACGTGAATGAATTTCTGAGAATTCATAACATGAAACACATTAGGATTTTTTTGTTATCCTTACTGTTCTAAAAAGACAAGAAACTGTTGAAGGTGAGATTGTCTAGTTTTCTCAGTAATAAGTACTATGTATTAGAGCTTAGATTTGGCATTCCCCTGATAATTTTTACTCACAGCAATTGTACTGAATATAGAGTAAAGTGCCTTTTACACTTCTTTTTGAACCTTACATTTACTGAATCCCCAGAAAAGGCTATGTGGTCTTCTCATACTCCTTCAAACAGATATTTCACAGTTCTATGTTAAGTCAATTAAGAAAGTATTTTGAATTATTCTCAGGCACACATTTGTGTAAATCAATTTGAACCAGTTCATATCATTTCCAGCTGATCCTGGGCAAGGCCTTGCTGGCCCAAATATGATGAAGAATGAAGTAATATGTTTTTAGATGGAATGCAAATTTTATGAAAGCAAATTTTTACCACTTTAAAGGTCAACAAATTAAGTAAAAATAGCGGTGTAATTTATGGTTTAATTAACAAGTAGGCAAAGTGTGCTAATGAATTAAAATAATGGCTTTTTGTATTGACATATACAGTACAATTAGTAGCTTGTTCCTCCATTTCCTGTAAGAATCACATTTAGAAAATCATATAGATTTTTAAAGTTAATTTGCTGAGTGCAAAAATGTGCTTTAAAAAGTTAAAATTATAAAACTCACATACATTTTATATGGATTTTGTATCAGTTAAGAACATTAACAGCGTAATAGGTTACCATTGGATGTAATATGATACACAGGAAACTTTTCTGGTGTTAAAAACTCATTAGAATGAAGCAATGGCTTCTTTAACTGGTCTGTCAGGTTAGATACATAGTGAGAATGAGCATGGTACAGAAACGTGAGAGGTATCAGGAACTCTTAATTTGAATATTATTCGGAATCTACAAGTCATTCATACCCTTATCTTTAGATTATTGTACTTTGTCTGTTAAGTTTTGTGGGTTTGAAATAATCAAAAGGAAGTAATGATTGTGTTTGGGAGAACATATTGATATTTTCTGTAAAATATGGATAAACATGTAACACAGCATTCTGCTCTGTAATTTGGTTTTCTTTTTTGCCTTTTCTTACCATCTTGAATTTGACTACATATGAAAAAAGAAAAAAAATTAATTTTCACCTATATAAGTTCAGTATTTAGTCAGAAAAAAGTAAGAAAAAGAAGTGGGAATGAGTGACAGAAGCAGGTTGGAATGTGCTGGTTGGAAAAGCTCATGAGCCTATGGCTTGAGCTGCAAGACTGCAGTTCAAGATAAAATTTATTCTGCTTTACTTATATTTTGGCATGACTACTGCTGTGAAGATCTGCATAGATCTTTTTGAAGACTATGGCAAAAATTTCTATGGAGAATTGATATTAGGAAGCCATCTCATATACTGTAAACTATCTTTTATTTTACTAATCACATAATGAGAAAAGAACAGCATCATGTGATGAATATGCAGAGTTTTTCTTCTTGTCTAATGGCTATTAATTTGCCAGTGACCAGCATTAAATAAAAAAACTAAAAGAGGTCACAAAGCAAATTTTTTTAACATTTTCATAAATTAAAAATTATCTTTCAGAATATTTTGTGCTGTCTCTGTATGTCTGTTTGTTTTATTTTTACCTTTAGAATAGGTTGGAAAAATAGACCTGCAGAGTGTTGGATGTTGTGCCCAGAATGCCTGTCCATCAATTGTGCCTCTTCAACAAGGAGACTCTTATTTCCTTTAAGATTTGCCAGCTACATTTATTTGCTCAGGGCTTTCTATATTTTCAGCAATGTCTTCTGTCAAGGATAAATTATTGTATGCTATCTGGATACATTCACTGTAGCTGAATTCAGTTCCTAATTTTAACATAGAAATAAGAAATTCCTTCAGGAACAACTCTATAAAGAAAATACAATTTCTACCCTCTCGTCCCCATCAGTTTGTGATTATTTTCAATGTTTACTTTGAATTGCCCTCTCGTCCCCATCAGTTTGTGATTATTTTCAATGTTTACTTTGAATTGAAAGTGGTACAGAAACAACTTCTCAGTTGTGTTTCTAATGACATTGCAAGCTGTTGGAAAACAAAAAAGTGTTTTCAGGCAAGTATCTGTTGTGAAAAAATGCCATTGATATTAACTTAAAGAACAATTGAGGGACCAGCTTGATTATTGAGATTGGAGGAAAGAACCAGATACTCAATTCAAGAGTAAATTTTTCATCTGAAAAGACATCTCAGTAAGTGGGAAAGATTTCAGCAAGGACCATGCAATAATAAATAGCATTATTGTGAATATCTTGTTATTATGAATATGACACCTCTGTCAGCTACAAAGGTGGACTGTGGTAGGAGCTGAGAGTTGCAAAGGAGTACATGAAGAGAGATGAAATCTCAAGAAGAATCATTAGACAAGGTTATACAAATGACTGATGTGTAGCTAGTCATGGGATGGTTTCTGTCTGATACCCTCACAGATTATTGGAGCATTTTAAAAAACAGCTCCAATTTAAACACAAATTTAAATAACTTTCCTGGGACTTTGTATTTTTGTTGTGAGATATGGTTAAGTCATGATCTGCCTTATACTGGAATAATAAATTAAAAATAATTTTGAAAAAATTGGCAAATAGGGAATCTAGTTTAACAACAGTAAGTTGTTTGGCGGGTACCTTGTAGAAATGGTCACATGTTTTTTCAGTAAATGCTATAGTCCAGCTAGCTACCTTTTAAAAGCTGTGGTTTGACCCATATTTATTAATTTACATTTTGTCATATACTGGTGAGTAAAATTCACCATTTAAATCAGAAGGTTCACATAAGTTCTTCCAGAGGTGGAAATATACAAGTTAATAAGATAGAATGAAACAGAATCTCAATCTTTGGACAATACATATTAAAACATTTTTATGAATAAAATTGCAACTTTTTGTTTAGAAATAATTCAAACAATCTTAATACACTCATTGCAGTCCTGTCATGTATGAAGACATTTAATGAGAAAAAGAGCATTCCCTAACTTTAATGATACACTGGGGTTAACATTGCACGTGTATCTCAATGAAATGATGCTTTTATAGTTAAACCAGAAGAGGAAGAAACTTTATATCAAAATTAAGTTCAAGGACAGCTGCTTAGCAAGTTGGAAAGACTTGTCACTGTTATGTTATTCAAAATTTTCGGGTTCTTCGAGTGGTGAACATGGGAATGTTCTGAAGCTTCGTCCCTTTCAGATAGAAAACCTGTGACTCTCCTCTCTATGAAGAGAGAAGACTTCTGATGGCTTTTAGGTGCTTGTTAAAGTTAAGTAATGATCCTAGGGTTCTGCAGATAAATGCAAGTTGAATGCTGTGATAGGATAACCCTCTGGCAACTTGCTCTGTGCTTGAGTTCTTGCTTTTTTCCAGTGCAGACAGAGCTACTTAGGGATGATGATGTTACATGGACTGGTTTTGTGCCAAATAGAGTCCTTTAATTTATATATGTGGGCAAGAAAAACAAAAAAAATATGATCTTTGGGAAATTTTGGAGACACCTTTGTAGTTTGTTTTTTGAAGGCCAGGTGAAAAAATGTAAAATAAGTTATGAGAATTTGTGTGTCTCTGACAAAATGACATTTTGTCTATGCTTCTCACATAGTCAACATTTGCTTTTGTACACACAAACCCTCTTTATTATTTAGTTTGAAGCTCCTGATAATAAACAAAACAATAGAACTGGTTATTAGGCTAGATGACTGAAATTAAGTGCTTTGCAAAAGTCAATATTCAACTCACCAAATGGGCATATGAAAACAAATATTGTTTCCTTAGAGGCCTCAGTTTTCCAAATAAGAGATCTCTTTCAGAAGAGTAAAGTAACTACCAAAACTGAATGTTATTTATCAGGGTAAATATATAATTACTTAAAAAACTGTAAAATTATTGCTTCAACATTTGTAATCTCTTCTGATTTTAATCACAGAATAAATTGGATATTTTTTTCTCAAGATAAATAATCCATTAAAATACTATACATCTTTAATGGAGGAAAAATACCTAGTCTTGATATATTATTTAATACTGTAATAATGAAAACATTTCTCCAATGATTAATTTACTCTATGCATTAGATTATCCAAAGGATGTTTTTACAGTTGTTCATTAAAACCTATTAAACAAATATTGATCACGTTTTAATATCTTAGTTTTCTTTCTTGAATTTAGACTATGGGACAATCCTGGTTCATTTTATATATATAAAAGCATGTCTCAGTTTTCCAAGACATTACTTGCATTCTTAAGGAACTGTAAAAGTTGTTCAACAAATTGGTAATTACAGTTCTTTTTATGGTGTCGTGGGATGATCTTG
>VZRX01012713.1:0-18627 GCA_013398075.1 Notiomystis cincta
ATATATACATATATATATATAACTTATGAAACTGTGATTGCCTTAGTGCTAAAAATCATGAAGTTTATTACACTTGTAATAAAATTTAACTACTGTACAGGACCTTTTTTTGTATCAAAGAGGGAAGCTGAACAGGAAGAAGAGTGTAAGTTCTGCAGAGGATGATTTTAAGTGAGGTGAAGCCCGGAGCTCGGGAAGCCGCCGGAGGGCGGGAAGCACGGCCCCCACCAGAAGCGGGCACGGGCCGCGTTCGCTGGGCTCGGGAGAGCGCCTGTTCCCGGTCCGTGACGGCATTGGCGGCTTCGGGTGCCGCCCTTGCCCGGCGGGAGCGGCCATGGAAGGCGAGCAGGTGGCCGGGAAGCGCTGTTGAAGCCAATCAGGCTGCACAGGGGCAAAGCCGGGCGGCGGCCCCGCTCCCTCAGCCCCTCCCTCAGCCGCAGCTGCTGCTTCGCGCCTCGGCCGCGCCCCCTTGAGCCCTCATGAAATGGCGGGAAGGGCGGTGTGGGGCCGCCTCCGGCGCTGAAAGCGCGGCGGGCGGAGGCGTGAGGGCTGCTCGGTTCTCGGAGCTCATCGCCTCAGGGCGGCTGGCGTCTCCCCGGCACCTCCGCCCTCGTGTGGCCTCAGGCGTGCTCCGCCTGCCCGCGGGGTGTAAGCGCTGAGGAACTCTCCACGGCCGGACGAGGGCAGCAGGTGCAGGTACCAAAGCCTTGAACTCCAGCGCCAGCTCGTCCTGGAAACTTGAGAGGGATCAGCTTTACTGCTTTAGTTCACCTCACTCTCTCAAGAGCGGCTGGGGGAGTTGGCGTGTACTTGGAGAGGGTGGCAAGGCGAGGGGCAGAGCCGCGTTACGCGTGAGGGAAGGTGGCTTAACAAAAGGGAGAAGTGGCCACCCTGTGGGAAAGGACACCGGGTCTGGGTTCTACCCCAGCCTGGGCGAGTTGTTCCAGGTGTTCTTGTGAAACAGCTTAACCAGGGGAACTCTACAGGCTTTTTGCAGGGTGTCTTTACTACTCGCAGCCTTAGTGTTAAGTTTCCTTAGGTCGGTCGAAAATGGCGAGCAGCAATGGCTGGTTTGAGAGCGCAGCGATGCTCGCCTTCGACCCTGCACCTGAGAAGATTTTGCCACCCGAGGTTCTCAGACGGCCAATTTCGAAGGATCTCTCCAAGCCTGTGACTGCAAGGCTGACTCCTCCACCTTCTATGAGGTGCAGTGAAGCAGGGGTGATGAAAAATCCAGGTATATTTTGCAGTCTATACACCGGGAATGGCTGTTAATACTATCGAAAGTAACTTTGCAACCTTCTGCTGCTTTTTCTTATCACTGCATTTTCTTAAATGACTTCTTTAGCATCTCCTTGAACTTGAACTCCTCTTCTGAAGTCTTTTTGTGCTCGGAGTTTGTTAGCCATTTGTCGTAGGGTGGCTTATGCAGTCTGCAGCATTGCCTAATTATAAAGTTCATGTTAAACATTAAGAGTATTGTAGATTGACGAAATATAGAATGTGTTCTGCTGCGTGAATTTTCATAAATAACATTGCAAAGGGTTTTAAGGTTCTGTTCCAGATGTCCCAGGATGTATTTTGAATTCTATCACTTGAGTAATTTTGAGTAGTATTGAGGTAAAGGCACTTGTTACAACACTTAAAAGTGAGGACTTATTTTAGTTCTTGGCTGGGAAGTACTTGTGCCAGGGTGTATCACACTCCTGAAGCTGATGATTTTATCCATGTAGTGGTTGCTGAAACTTTTATAGTGTCTTACAATAGAGTCCCACTGCTGCAGAGCTTTGTGTGGCAAAAACACAGGTTCCACTCTTTGGTATCTGCTGTCAGCAACTTTGATTTGATTGTTGATTTATGTGAGAGGGGAGGGGGGGATATACATGTTGTGGGTTTTTTTGTAATACCTGTCTGTATATTCAGAGGTTACTAGATTTACTACAAGTAAAAGTTTTGATTCTTTTAAAAGAGGATGTACGTCTTTTCCAAATTCCAAACACCGTTTTGGAATTGCTGTTGTTGCTAATGGAGGGTTCAGTACAAAGCAGTAATGCTCTACAGTAAATTGCATTTTGGATTTTTAAGAATTTTCTGACAAGCATGTATTGTAAGTGGATTTTCAGAGAGTATGTTCAGTTCTCTCCTTAATTTTGTTTAAGGACCTTTTCTTTCTAAAGGAAGAGACACCACCACATTTTCAGTCCTTCCCTCACAGCAAGACCTGGATTTGATTGAAAGATACAAACAGGGAGTAATAAATTCAGTATCTGCCTTGCATCTGTTTGCCAAAATACACCACCTGCAGCTTGAATTGAAAGAAACGAGTGTGGCAGGTAAATACTTCTGTTGCCAAATAAAGTAGTATTTGCTTTCCCTTGAGATGGTTGGTGTTGGATGGTGGTGATGCAGCTGAACCTCTTTACTGTTGCCTGCACTCCCCCCCCACATCTGCTGGGTGTTGGCTGCCCTTTTATTGCCTCCACAGCTGTGTCTCATTACGAAGTGCTACAGAAATAGATCAGGTGAATTGTGTGTAATTACGGCCGTTACCAGGACTTTGTGAAAAGGGCATGATGCAAAACCCCCCCGAAGTTCTTGGGCAGGGGAAAGATGAGAGTTGTACTGTGCCAAAATTGTCTTTTTGTCTTGTATTTGTGCTGGGAATTAATATAAGGATATAAAGATATGGGTGAAGTACTTTAAAATAATTGCACTGATTGCATCTGCTTTTTCCTTCTTTAAAGGCAATGTCATAAGGCCTTATTTTGCCTTTTGTGCTGTGATAAATGGTGTTTGCTACAAGACTGGGCTGGGAAAGAACAAGAAGGAATCTAAATTAAATGCAGCTAAACTGGCTCTTGCTGAGCTACTTAACTTCGAGAATACAGGGGCAAAGTCTTTTGAAGATTCAGGTAAATATTGTAGCAACATCTAATTAGAAATGGGAAATGTTTGTCTTAACAGTGTCCTATGCAAGATATCTGTGGTTTTATTAAAGGCTGCAGTGTAAGGGCCTCTCTCAGGTTTTTGAATCCTTGGGGCAAATCTGTAGTTTGGTTCTGAAGCTGGTTTTTATTTTTGTCATTTATGTATTAAGAGTTGCATCAAGTGATGCCAAGAATACTGAAGGAATTTATTTGTTGCTGTTGCACTTGATTTGGTACTCACTAGGTATGAAGTACATATCAAGTGGGTTTGAATTTTTATGATTAAAAGAGTTCCCCACTGAGTCCCTGCTTTCAACAGAATGCAGTTGCCATAATATTTTATCTTCTTTTGAGTTTCGCTGTCTGAATCGTTCTAAGCTTACAAGGACTTCAGAATTAGAAAAGAAAATTCTTAGAGAATTAGAAAGTTTGACTCGTGGGAAATTGTGAGAGATTCATGTTTAGAAATTAGGAATGTCCATCCCACTTTAAAATGTTATTAAATTCTTAGATTTTCCCTGTGTTTCTGCTGAGCTCCGACCTTCAGCAAACTCTGCTTGTGTCTCAAGGACTGGTAAGGAGTACTCTTGTTTTTCCTCTGTTGATTCAAACTGCCAGGTAAATAGCTCCTTTTTAAAATTTTTCATCTTTTAATACATTTAGTGATCTCTGTGTTGTTCCTGTTGCTTTAAACATATTTGAAGGATGTAAGAACTAGTATTACTAGGTCAGTTCTACAAATGGACACAAGTCAATTGCTCGAATTTCTGTCACCAGTGCAGGTGGTAGAAATAGAAACAGTGTTCTCTGTCCTTGAACTAGTGTGCACTAGGTGATCAAACTTGGGCTATATCTGTTGTTATTATAATGAATGATAAAAGCATCAAGTGTTCAGGTGTTCTTGAGCTTTCCTTAATCCTGACAATCTTCAGAATCCTCAAAGTACATGTAGTTGTGCTTTTACCGTGTGTTCAGGTTTATAATTCGGCAAGTTGCTCGTGTTTGCTTTCTCCCCCTACCTGCAAATGTGTGTCTTGCTGGGTTCTGTCGTTTCATTTAGGAGGAGAGCATATCTATCAAAAACTCTCACAAACACTTGAGCAAGTGTTTAACCGCCTGACGACCCAACACCCCGAGTACCAAAGCTGTGGCAGTTCCCTGGCTGCCTTCATCATTGAAAAGGGCAAGTCTGCTTTGACTGTGAGCTTTGGGCAGTGGCAAACCTGTTCTCACAGAGCCCTGAGAGCGTGGGAGCAGCTTGTGGGCAGCAGGTGAAGCTGCCACCGTCTGTTTCCAGGTGGGCAGCACGAGGTGGTAGCTCTGGGGACGGGAGAGTGCAACTACAGCCGGCGCTTCGAGTCCTGTGGGAGGCTCTTGCATGACAGCCATGCCATTGTCACTGCCAGGCGTTCCCTGCTCAGGTGAGGATGTGTCTGCACATCACTCCCTTGCCAGCCAGTCTCAGTTCTACTTCTGCACTTGAATTTTGTACTTACATAAACCAGTGAATAATATATAATAATATAAACCTATACCTAGTTTATATAACGTGTAGAATATACCATCTGTTTTTCTCTTAGATATTTGTACAGACATCTTCTGCTGTTCTACAACAAAAACCCAGCCAAGGCAGAGAGATCCATATTTTGCACAGCGCCAGGTTCGAAGCTGCTTACGTTAAAGCAAAATATAACTCTCTCTCTCTACATGAACCAGCTGCCAAAAGGAACTGCTCAGTTAAAATCAGAGGTGTAAGTACCGTGGTATTCCCAGAGGCAGAGTGGAAGATTAATTTTTATCTTGTTTGGGGAACATTAATGTACAGGGTAGTAGTGATAAATATGAGATACAATTCAATATAATGATGCAGAAAATTTCTGTATGGGTTATAGGATGAGCTTTTGTTTATTGCAGACAGTAACCTGTTAACCCCTTCCCAAGATACTGTTAAAATACTAATAAATCCTTGAATTTAACAGCTGAGTAAGTGGATGTGATGACTTGATGTCATCCTTTACACCACAAGATTGGAGTATAAAAAGCCTTGAATTGAAACCAAGGGCTCTGCTTTGACTTCTTAGCCCTTTGTAAGTAAGGGGAAAAGCTGTTACACTTCAGAACAACCACTGGTTTCTCTCCCTTATGTGTTGCATCTTATTTAAATATTTTGAAGAATCCCAGTGTAAGTTACCTTTCAAAGGAGATTTTAAGACCCTTACAGCTCTTTTTCACAAGTAACTTCTGTAATAGTGGGAGTAGACACAAAGTGACAGCCTGTTTGCAGCTGCTCTTTTTAATGTGTGCACAGCGGGTGGCTAAGATTAGATTGAGTGACTGTGTCCTATTTAAGTACTGATTTCGGTATTCCAGGCACTCAGGCAGCTCAATCTGGTGTTTCTAAGAATTACAGACATTGAAGATAATAGCAAGCCTAGATCTACTGGTTGTTATTTTCTGAGAAACAGCATCAGAGAGCACCCAGTGTAACACCTGCTCAGAGTGCTCTCTACTGAGTGAAATCCTCTCTCGTTCTGTCGTAGGTATCTCAGTCCCCAGTCGATATCGGCTTACGAAGCCAGTGAGGAGCTGAGTCTGCACGTTGCTCTGGAAGGCAGGATTTACCTGGCTGTTTGCTGTCCCCCCAAGACTGTCAGAGTGAGCAGCATGTCAGCTGGTGACAAGCTGACAAAGTGGGAGGTGGTTGGTCTTCAGGGAGCCTTGCTGAGCCACTTCATTGAGCCCGTGTACATCAGCAACATTCTCGTGGGTATGTTCGGTGCAGATTGCAGTGTGTGTGTTTTGTGTTCTGGTTTGATTGCATCTTATAAAACAGGAACCAACCCAGGAACCCTTTAGGGAATTAGAGCTGTTCCTTGAGATGCAATGGACAAATGTGTATTTATTTAGTAGGCAACCAGAAATGCTGCTGGATGTGGGATAATGTGGGCAAACTCCTCAGCGTGTTTCGTAGTCTGGAATAGTCAAGTTGTGCCTTCTGCAGGGAACATAAAGAGTTGATGAAAAACAGTGGTTCAAAAAAGAAGGCATCCTGTGAAAATAATGATACCTCTGGAGAAGAAAGTGTGAAATAATTTTTCCCCTTGAACACTGGGATTGAGCTTTACAAACATGAACTTTATGTGAAAAAATGATTGTCATAGATTAAGAATGCAGAAACGTCTGCATTTTTAACTTTTTAATTTGATATACTTCTGTGTGAGTGATCTTGTCCTGCTTACTAGGAAATGGAAGTTGTAAGGATACAAAAGGACTGGGCATAACCATAAAGCAGCGTCTTGATGATGAACTGATTTCAAAGCTTCCTGTGCCTTACCTGGTCAACAGATCTCATATTTACTTGGTGAAAGCTGCACTGCCAATCCAAACAGATCTGAACCAGTGGTCACTTAGTTTGAATTGGACATTGTCAGATGCATCCCTGGAGGTCGTGGATGGATTAAGTGGGAAGACCACGGAGAGGTCAGCATTTGTCTTTGTTTTGTTGGAGTTATGATGGGTTTGTGCTGGTTCATTGGAGTATTGAGTGTTGAAGCTGTGAGAGAGATTTTCTCCTGTGTTAGCTGAGTGCATCCTGTGATCAGGTGTCGTGTTAGAGACCTTGTACCTTCACAGTGAGGTACCGAGATACCAAACAGTTCTCTGGATGGAGGTATCTGTAGTAGCACAGTGTTTTGGCTTTCACAATCCATGAAACTAATTAGGATTCTAACCGAGGTGAATTCCAGCCTCATGGCTTTCACAGAGTGTTGGGAGGGAGGAGGGAGGAGGGCAGCCCCCTGCACTGCTGAGAGCAGTCTCCCTGCAGCGTTTGTTGCGAGTTGCATTGGTGTTTTCAGCTCCCCGTTCCGCAGCGGCACGTGCCTGGCCAGTCGCCTGTGCAAGGCTGCCATGTTCAGCCGCTTCAGGATGCTCACCAGGGAGGCAGGACACGCTGATCTGCTCCACTTTGCAACATACCATGAGGCAAAGGTGAGCTGCTGGCACAGGGGGAGTCACCATTTGTACGGTGTTTGTGCTCGTGCATCTTGTGGTAAAGAGCACTGATCTCAGTATCAGTAATTCCTGAGATTTTTCAGGTTTTTCTTTTTTCTTTTTAGATTAAATCTCAGTTGTACCAAGAAGCTAAAAGCCTGCTGCAGAGATACTTAGAGCAACACAGTTATGGATCATGGATTGTGAAGTCTCCACATATTGAACAGTTCAGTGACTGATGGAGGTGGAGTGGATGTGAAGTCGGTTTGAATGATCTGTTTCTGTAAATATAGTTCTGATCAGTAAAATGTTCAACTTTAAGTTCGTAGTTACAGGAAGAAAACAATTCCAGAAGTGCTTCTTATCAGTTTAAATGCAGTTATTAAACCACCTCTAACAGTTCAGTCTTTTCCCAAAATGGATGTTTCCTCATAGATGGGAGTGTCCAACAGCTTTGTAAATCTTTGTTCTGCTTTGCCCCCCAAGTGCCACCTCATTTCAGCTTCCTCACCCTCACTCCATGGAGTTAGCATGTTTTTTTCCTGATAGTTTCAGGATTTCTGTAGACTGATTTCTTCTTTTTCCTCCCTTTTTCATAACTTTGAAACAGGAAAAAAATCAGTAAAAGCTGGATTTCTTTTAAAAACCATACCAATGTGAGAGTCTTTCAGAAACAAAAATAGGCAATTTGTGTTTTATCTGTAGGCATCCATCCTTTGCTAAGAGTTTTGTTTAGTGTGGATTTGCCAAGTGGCTTATAGTTCTATGTTGTTTGTGGTGGAAGAGTTAAACAATTATTTGTGTACTTGCAAATATGAAACCTGGAATGACCAGCTGTTACTCAACTGTTTTTTGACAACTACTGGGTTTGGTGTTGGATTTAAAGCACTATACAGGTGTCAAAGCTGTAAATAAGAAGATAATGCAATGTAGTACAGAAGTCCCAAGAAACAAAGTTTCTTTTAGCTTGTGTGGTTTGCCCCACACCCCATCAATGTTAATGCTTATGGATGAGTTGGACTCCTGCATCCTCAGATGGCTTCACCACTGCACTGGCAAGTCCTTGTGAAGTTGTCTGCACACACAGTAACCTGGAAAATGTGCCTGGCACAAGGGACGTGGCTTCCTTGTAAGTCCTGGTAAGAACGTGGTAGCATTGGGAGGGTGTTGCTAAGGTGCTGTGCTGGGAGTTGGTGTGGTGTGAAGCACTGCTGTGTTCAAGCTAGACAGAACACGTGGATTATGTTCCTTGATTTCTGTAAATCATGCCAGGGGGTGGAAAGTTAGGCAGTGTTCTCATACATCAGGGATAGCAAGTGTAGTGCTGCAGTCATGGGTCACCTTCTTAGTGTTAGAGGATGCCCAAACAAATTCCTCTTCCTGGTATTTGATTTTTTTGTTAATCTGTTTTTCCAGCTAAAATGTGGAGTCTTCTGTGGGGATGATCTCACGCTGATTTACAAGTTGTTGAAACCTGCTGACTCGTTACTACTCAATCCTTGGCTTTTTTTTTTCCTCCTAACCTGCTCTCTTGTCTCCTATTACTGTCCCTTAACTTGGGGGGTTGTGTGGTGATGTTTGGTTTTTTGTGGCACATACTCCACAAACTGCTTGTTCCATGTGATGTTTTCTTTCTGAGAATGCTTGGGAATGGCCATTGTATTCCAGGCAAAAGCACAGTGTTGCCTTTTTGCAGGGGTGTTAAAAGTTCAATAAATGTCCTTGACAGTATCTTAGCTGTACCTACATACATACTGATGCTGGGAAGTGATGTACACGTCATATCTGACATAAACATAGCATACCACATGTGTGTTTGCTTTCTGTACACTTCTGGACTTAAACTGCTGCTGAGGTATCAGCACCAAGGTGTTTCCTGGAGTGAACCCAGAAGCCTTAAATACGTACAAGTACCGAGATTTTTGTGGTGTGCTGCAGCCATTTTATTTCATTGAACAGCAAGCTGGAATTTCTGTGGAATTCAGGTGCTGCCTTAGGAGGGGAGAGGTTGGTTAGTGAAAAGGATGTGTTGGGCTGGACATGATTGCTGTGTCCTTGAGAAATTACTCAGATGACGCCAGTGTAGGTCCAGTTCTTGTCTCTGGGTTGTTCTTTGATTAAGTACCTGCAAATGCAGCATGCACTAAGCCAGTAAATGGAAGCATGGCTGTGTTGCATCCAGGTTTTTCCTTGGCTACTTCACTAATTCCAAAAGGCATGAATCCTACAAGCTTGAGCGAGTGCTGCAGTTGCAGTGCTGAGGCTGAAGCTGTATTCCCAACAGGTCCCTGCACATGGAGCAGGTGTGCGTCATGCAGATGTGGCACAGAGCAGACAGAGGCTTGTGAGCAGCAGCAGCCTGTGGCTGATCTCAGCCTCTCCCCTTCCTGCTTGAGAAGAACTGAGCCCCTGGGGGAAGAATGGATGTGCACATGGATATGGGGAAAAGGGGTTGGGGGTGTGTTCTTTCCACTTCCCACAGCTCTACCTGACTCACACGTGGAGTGACACACACTGACCTTTAGGGATGGAACTGTCCAATTCCATGCCCCCTCAAAGATTCTACAAACCACATGCCCCTCTCCTCTTCCCTGTTACCCCCTTGACCACCCCTCTGCAGTGGGATGGAAAGGAAAATTGGAGGCAGAAAAGCAAAGGTCGTCGGGTTGAGATAAGAACAATTTACTGGAAAACGCAATGGTTCATGTGGGGGAAGAAAATTCCCAATAACAGACATGAGTGGACAGCTCCCTCCACCATTTTCTCAACCAGAAGGAACTCCTCCCTAGGAAGAGGGTCCCTTTACTCCATCCCTAGCAATGGTGTGAGGTGATACTGACCTCTGTGGCTCGGCTGTGCCCTCTCCTGGATACTGCAGAAACTTAACCCTGTGCTGGATGGAATCAGGACATTATTCATCCTTCTTACATGTGAGCACAGATTACATTTCCATAGTCAATGGCCCTCCCTCCAAGATAGCAGCTGAGTTCCTTCAGTCCATTACTGTGGGTTCTATCCATCCTGGATGTACACACAGTACATACAGAATTGTACAGTTTACTGTCACACACTGTTCTCACCCAAAAATCAAATCCCTTTGAGGTACACATTGTGTTTCCCTATCTCTGCATTACCCACCTAGGTTCTTGAGCAAAACCAATCCCACCCCCACAGATGGTTTTGCCTCTGCTTGAGACAGGACTAATCCACTGTATAGCATTGTCACACATTGGGTCATGTCCCACCATGTCTCACACTTCATATGTTCAAGTGTCAGAGGCATGGCACATAAATGTCACATGCCACCCATGTATATACCCCTGTCCTGTCAAGTGCATGTCGTGGTACATGTCATACATCTTAATTTGATACTAGAGTTGTGCAATTAAGCAGAAGGCAGCTCAGAAAATCAATTTTTATAACCATTTTAAGGGGTTCTGCTGAGAGTTTTTTACAACTTTCAGAGGGAAGGTATGTCTAGTAAAGTTCACTTTGTTAGGCATTTTCAGATGCTTTTAGCAACATCCTTTCTCTCTAAAGACATCTTTTAAAGTTTGGGCAAATACAGGAGCTGATCCTGCAGATGCTGTTCAAGTATGTGGACCTGCCTGTAATTAGATGTAAATCTGTCAGAGATAAATGATTACAACCATGTGTAGCACAAGCACCTTCATCACACCTCAGCTATCTCTAGGTATCAACAGTCTTTATTCAAAAGTATTTCTTTGAGAAAACATCTTAAAGTTCTTGCTGGAGGTGCTGCATGGGGAGCAAGCCAGCCTGAAAATGTTTTGAAAACCCACAGCAGAGTGTGACTACTGTGCACAACTGATGTGGTGATCTCCAAAAGTAGAGCCAGGACAGGCAAAGCCTCTTCTTTACATGACTGTAAACCTGCAACTGTCTCAGAGTAGCCCAAATCCAAAGCAGTTTGTGCAGACCACGTGCCAAAAAAGGTGTGTGTAATGTCACTGTGTTTGTGAAATTGTTAGTGAGCTCCAGCTTCTGCCTTTCCTATGAATGTTTGGGAGAGGATCTCTTCACCATCATTTCCTGGTTTCTGAACTTTGTGACTGTTCCTACCTTACCTAATAATTACTGTTTAGGGACTTAGGAAATGTCTTGGTTATTCCATGTGGGGTGCCCACGTGGGAACTGCACAGACTGACTCCAGGGTAGGCTTTACCCAACTGCCAAAGTCGAGGGTTCTTGTGCTTAAGGAATTAATAAAGGAAGCCTCATTTATTAAGAGAATCGTGTTTAATGAGAACTGGTCCTTCACTCTCTGGTTGCTGAGAGCTGGGGCAGCACTGCAGACAAATGTCTGAGCTGATACTGGAAGAGGTTTGTTTGCAAAGCAATGTGTTATTGTGTGTGATGCTGTTTCTTTCTGCATGTTGCTTTTAAGAATCTGGAGTAAGAAGGAATCTATGTAAAGAGAAGGACTTTTCTACTAAGATTGACAAGGTAGAAGGAATTCTTATGCAGAAGTTTCTTGCCTGTTTTCTCATCTTCTGTGTCCTACCGTACTCAAGTATTTTTGTTATTGCTGTCATCTGATTTGAGAAGAGGGTGGAGCTTATCTCTTTGTGGCTGAGGTGACTGACAGTATTTACTTTCCTGAGCCCTTGTGGGTGGGGACAGAGCACTCCTTCACCGTGGGAAGAGAAGATGAGTAGAGAACCAGACGCCAGTGCTGTGAGTATTTTCCCAGTTTGGGCAGAAAGCTGTCATTAACGCCTATTTTCTCTTTGCAGCATGCAAGGAAACTGCTGATTTTTCCATCCTTAGTCTGGTTTTAAGTGTAAGGTGAAGTACTCCATACCACGCCCACCAGGAAAGCACATCAGATCTAAATAGCTGTTGTAGTAGGCTCACTTTCATCAATTACAGCCTGCCTTGATAGCATTGACTTGGGGTTCTTTTGTCGTGAAAGATGCTCTTACATTGTCTCTTTGTGCATAAAACTCAGTAACTGAGTCCATCTGTCTTTGAAGTAAGGCCATTTCTGAGGTTCCACAGAAAGATTTCTGACAATGCAGTGTGTTCACATGGATTTATACATCAGTCATCAATTTCATGTCACTCGTTGTTCTGAGACCCCAGTTACCTTCAGAGTTGTTACTTCAGGTGTGTTACTCTTTTCCTAATGTGTCCCTGTCCCTGAAGAATTTTGAGATCCCCATATTTTGCTTATACCAATGAGAAAAGTGTGTCCTGCAGAAAGCTTGTGTAGCTAAGTAGTACAGCTCAGAAAAAAGAGGTGATTTGTTTTTTTTTTCTGGGGAGAAACAATTTATTACTATTACTCTATGCCTTGTTCTGTATGCCAGCATAAACTGGCATTTCCTATTGCTTTAAAAAGGTTTTCTTCTTGTGTCTTGCTTTGAGTTTGGTACCTGCACACTTGGATGCTGCTAAATGCTTCATTGGAGTTTTTTGTTTGTTTTAAAAAAATAGAATATTAAGTCACCTGTAAAAAAAAAAAACCCAACACTGTCATGTACCAAAGGAAACTCTAGACATGATTTTTAAACGACTATGACATTTATTAAATACAGTCTACAAGTAACTTTTAACAGCTTTTTCAATAAATAGTTGTCTCAGGTTGTTGACAGTGACAATGAATGAGTTTTCCAGAGAATGTTGAGCCCCTAGGGCTTACAGAAAGGATCAGGTGTGATCTTAGAACAGACCATCTTACCACCCACATTAAGAACATTCCGTGGTCCCAAAATGGACAACAAGCTAGTAGTATGCCACATGGCAAAAGATATAAATTATTCAAAATTAAATATTTCAATAAATAACATAGCAGTAAAAATAAAAGTGGTTATATAATTTCTCTCAGCATAGATTGCAGGAAGCTGTTCATTTCTTGGTGAAATTCAGGAAACTTTTTCTTCTCGTTGGATTCACACGTTTTGCATGTCGGGTTTGAGAAGTCAGGGACCTGCAATACAGAGAATTTTATTGCTTGGTGATAATTCTCTTGCTAGCTGGTTTTAACAATGGTGCATCAACTCCTGTAAAGATCTTCCTTTAACAAAAGATGACCCTTAATGTTTGTAGTCTAAAGAGTGCTCCTAAAATGCTACAAGGATCTCTAGGCCATGGGTTTTATTTTTAGTAGTATGTCAGGGTGTACTGCATTCATCCCTGGGCCTTCCAGTCATAAATCTGTGGCACAGTTTGCAAAGCCATTGCTGTGTAAATAATGGTCATGCTCCTAAAAGGAAGCTTTTGTCAGCATAAGATGCTTTGCATGATTCAGCAAAGAAAACAAATGCCATATTTTGGTAAATGTTGGCTTGTATGCAAACAGATGTTTTCGTGTGGTTAATCTTAGCATATTTTTGTACAAACCCCTGTATTTTCATGAGTTGATGATAACAGATCTTCATGCATAAACACACTGATTCTGGCATGGTTTTTAACTGAGAGTGAAACCCTTTTTATTTCCTTTTTTTTTGGTAGCACTTGTAAAAGATTGCCTACCTTAAAATACTTGAGATTCTTCTCAATATTTATAACATGTCTCTGGTTCTTCTCTTCCATATCTTGTTTCAAGACGTTCAGTTCTTTCAGGAAACATTCTAGAGTGGTGTGGTTGCACTCCTAGAACAGTCAGCAGAATTGTTACATGTTAATTGTTTTCCTTGTTCCCTGTTGTTTTTACCCTCATCCAAGGAACTGAGCCGTTTGTTTTCTGCAGTGTATTTCAGTTCATTTGCTGCCCTCGAAGTTGTATTGTGGGATGTTCCATGTGGCCTTACTTCTGTAGCTCTTGAAAAGTGAGTAATCTTTACAAGACACTTGAAGTGTTGCAGTATCTCTTGGGGACACAAAGCTGCAATGTTTATTCCTAAACTGGTTGCCATCTGAAAATCGTGTGTTAGCAAACAGGTGGCCTCTCCTAGAGGCATCTTTAGTTGATGCACTGTGGTTACCCTATCTAATGTCTGCATCAAAGATGTTTTTGAGCAGGGCAAGTAACTTTATGCACCCTTTTGCAGGCTATTTCAGGCAGTCACTGACAATATGTTACTGATTGCCCCCAAACATTTGCATTTAAGCCCTGGAGCTCTGAGATAGCCAAGTCTTAATGCTGCCAGCACATGAGAAAAGGGACACAGATAAGGAAGTGGTTGCAGAATCTGACTTTAAATCTGTACTGAAACAAAATTGTTGTTAAGTGAGAAGTCTTCTGAATTAGAAACTTACCGAGGTTCAAAGCAGCTACCAGATAACTTGTGTAAAGCTTTTAACTGCTTCCCAGTGGTAAATAATTCATGCTCCAGCTTGTTGGGCTGTTTGCATGCTGAATGAAAGGCAGTACAGATCAGCAGCTTGTGTGCAGTAGAGCTGCACTTGGAACACTCCCTGCACGCTGATGTGCAGTGTTTCAGAGAGAGGTGACCACAGGGATGATACTCTCTCGTGGGAGTAAGTCTCAGGTATTAACTCAGTGCCATAAAACATGATTTACACCTTATGTATCCACAAGGGCTCGGTCAGGTTTTATTGCTGAAGAGAATTAGGTAGAGCATAACTGAGTTTCATCACTGGTGGGATCCAGAAAACTTACAACATCTTAAACAGAACCAACCAGTGGCTCTGCCTCTAGTTTAGATAAAATGTGGGTAATGTCATGTGGATACTGCTTTAATCTATTTCTACGTCTGGTTTCATTGTCAGAATTGTTCCTGTGTTAGAGTTAACACAGCAGTATTGCCTCCTGCAAATCTTAGACCATCTTTAAATTGTTCATAAACCACTTTTTTCCAGTGAATTCAACAATGTTTTAAGCAGGATGAATACAAAGTATTCATGTTGTGTTACTTATTGCACAGAGATATTACTGCATGTCAGCCTTCTAATATTTGAGAATTAAAAAGCAGAAGCAGAAGTTTCTTTAAGAAATTGCACTCCCTAAATTGAATTAAAACTGAACAGAAAATTCAAACTTACCTGTTTGTCATTCGGTGTGTAAAAGTCAAGAAAATTCTGTAGAGAAGGGGGGAAAAAAGTTAATTTTTCTGAAACAATTACATAGAAAAAAATAAATACGAGTGCATCTTCAGATAGAAGAAAATCACCACTTACATTCTCGATGTCTTTCAGGAGTGCTAAATCACTTATTGAAGCTTTAAGAAGTTCCACTTTTTGAGCAGGCGATGGTGTAGTCGTAAGAGGTGCTCCATAAGCTGCAGTCATGAGAATTACTGCTGCAATACAGCCAAAGATGAGGACTTTGCACATCGTGTCAGTGTTATCTGGATGGCAATATTAGAGTTGAAATGGATGGTGAGAGCTGATAAGTTGTCATTAAGCTCTTTAGTGTATTTATACTCTTCTTTCTGGGGGGGGAAAAAGATGGGGGCGTCATGAAGAAGAGGTTTTATTACACATTTTTTCATATGTTCTACCTGTATGGCAAGAATCATTACTTTTGTTTTTCCTCCCCTGATGACACTCTGGAATTTTTATCAAGCAGGAGGGATTTTACCTACATTCACTGGTGTAAGAGAAGCCCACACTCACTTCTGGCAGCCTCTCTTTGTGCTTCCTGCATGAAACACTTTTTCCCTGCGCTGTCCTACTCCCCCATAGAATAGGCCACAGAATACACTCCTGCCATACAAGATGTTGTCCTAAAGATGTATCATTTAATCATTGCTTCAGTGAAGAAGAAAGAAGCCTTCTAATCTTAGTAATTGTTGATTAAACAACAGGAAGAAAGTTGGCTTCCTGTCTGAAGGTGGTTTTTTTACCTGTCATCTTTCGCAAAGGCAGTGGAAGCTTAGGTGCCTAACTCAGCCTTTATAGCATCAAATTTGAAACATTGATCAAAAGAATCCAGCAGAATTCCTTGTTTGGGGATGATAACCTATTTCTTCTATTGCTGTTTATCTTAATGCTGTTCTTTTTTCATTGTGTGCAGCTTTGATTTTTCTGCAGCTTAGAATGAAAATTCACCATGGTAAAATGTTTACAGATTTTATTGCTGATACCTAACCCACTGCATCTTGTGGTGTGTATCACAGCGCTGGAGTTCAGAGTAGGCAGTCATTTGACACTGAACTCTGGCATAGTATTGCTAAATTGTTTTTCTTTTCTGCCTCAAGCATCCGTTGGCTGATTTCTTTGGGATGTGAAGTGTTGAAAATTGATGGTTTCCTTCGAGTTCCAAGCCAAATGCTCCCCCTGCTGCCCAACAGGCTGAGACTTTATGTGAAACACAGTTCTTCTGCTCAGTGGATTCAGCTCTGAAGCTGTGTGGAATAAATTCTGGTTTGCACACTGCTGTGCAAGTTCTGTAGTGTTTAGGATGTGCAGGACTGTGTGGGTAACTATTTCACCCACCATTGCTTTATGGAAACCCACATTACATGCTCTGATCATGCACTCAGAGGGGAGGTGGATCTCCTGGAACTTGGGTAGAATACACTTTAGCTTGGATTAAATACAGCCATTGCTATAATTCTTTTTATGAGTATATGTCTTAATCTCTTTTATTAGTGTGTCCCTTAATCATTAACTTGGTGCTAATTATCAGTGCAATCTCAGCTCTATAGAAAGTCTTAATTTCCTGGGTTTGAAGTACAAACATTTCATGTCTGTGGTCATACATGAGTCTTAGTAGCTGCTGTAGTTTGCAGTACTGTAGTATCTGTGCAGTCCCAAACTTTTTCTGGCACCTTGTATTTGTGTCTTGTATTTATTCTTGACAGTAACCAGTCTGTAACGAGGTGAGCTGCTGGGCACTGGGTTGTCAACTTTTCTCCAGCTTTCTACTGTTTTCTTTTTCAGGTCTTGGAGAACTTAGAAAAAAAGAGAGCTTGAGCATTCTCTCAGAATTTTTCAGCAAGTTTGCAGCCAGGTCTGTACAAAATTGTGACTCTAGCTGTAGTCTAGGTGTAATTGGAATCAACTCTTTATCTGTTCCTTCTTTTTAAGGACCAAAAGAGGCTTGCATATCCAGGCAGGAGGGTGGGATCTGAATATGCAGCATTTAATAAATTGCACACAGGAGTTTGAGTGATTTATTTCTGCTTTAGTACCGTGCTGCAGGAATTGTGGTCCAACAGGAGAAAGCTACAGATCTTGTTTTGACCATTTTTATTGGATGTACCAGGTGAGGAAGAGATGGTTTGGGATGTCTTGATGAACTGAGAAACAGCATACCCTCAGTTAATGTTGACACACAGCTTGCTGTGCTGGTCAGATTTCAGTTATCGTGCTCAGTCTGGGCTCATTTATTACTGGACAAAGAATGACTTGGGGTTTCATTCAGTGATTTAATCCTCCCAGCTTCACCACATTTTAACAGGAAATTAGGTTACTCTCTTAAATTGCCCTGGAATCATAGAGGATAAGGTAGTGCTGTAAATGCTGAATTGGCAAAGTCCTGCCTTTAAAAAGTATTGGAGCCAGGTACCAGTGACCATGTTGTACTGTGGAGTTTTTTGTTTGGTTTTAATGCACTTTTATGAAAGGTTAGTTGATTTATATCTCATTTTACCTCTAAATTTAATATCGTTCCACTAAAACAACATTATAAGAAAATGCACCCTACCTGAAAAGCTTTATGAAACACTTCAAAAGCCTTGCCTACATTTTCAAGGAAGATTTAGCAGTAAAACACATATTTTAAAGGGAAATGGTATTTGTGGATCAGGGATTTGGAAAGGGAGGAGACTCTTGTTTTAGTGGATTGTTTATGCTTTTGGTAGTACTTGTGCCTAATTTAAAGGATAAGGGCTCATTTCCTCTTTTAGAAAACAAGTAAATGACAAACACTGAGTAAACCCTTAATCTGTACAACTTCAAAGTCTGGAAAAGTTTTTCCATAGGATCTGACTCCTCTCAGTTTAGACTTATTTTTTGTGTCTTTCTAATCTGAAAACTTGCATCTTTCTTTTTTGTTTTTTCTTTTTTCTTTTTCTGCCCTTGCAAACCTGATGAGTGGTGAATTTTGGGGACAGGTTGTGGTTCCATTTGGCATCTTGCTGATCAAGGTGCTTGCCTCCTTTCTCCATCCCTAGAACAAAGCAGTATTCAGCTCAAGTGAATGTCTTGGTTGGTACTTTAATTCTTGTGCAGGTTTTTTTCAGACTCCTATTATAGTACAGGATTACTGTCAGTAGACTCACAGGAACCACAGCAGAGTTGTCTGATGAAAGTGATAACCAATTTTTGATCATGGTCTTGTTGATTTAATGCTTTCTAGCTGTGTTCCAGAGAATTTTGGGGTAACTTCTGCTTGCAGATCTCATCATTCTAAGCAATAACCTGTAGAAAATAAACCTTTAATATTCTTATTCTCAGGAGGAAAACATGTTGAAGATTTGAATAAAGGATTGAGTGACAGTTGTTTTTTATTTAATTTCAAGCCATCAAAAGGAGACATTTACCACTTTTCTTCTTCAGCCTTTTCTCAGTGTTTCTCATCTTTTTGGAAGATGCCAAAACTAGAATAGTTTTCAGATAAATGCAGTGGATTCCATAATGTATTAGTATTTAAATGTAGGAGTGAATAATGGATTTAGCTAGCTGAATATTGTCTCTGATCAGGGACACTGTTTCAGGAGAAAGGGCCAAAAAATCCCAACCCCAAAGTGAGTAATTGTTAGAACGAATTTTTCCTGCAAGAATATCAGTGGGGATTTTTTTTTTTTTTTTTTTTTTTTTACTTTTTTAAATA
>VZRX01012713.1:18658-99316 GCA_013398075.1 Notiomystis cincta
AAAAGTATTTTGTGGGTTTTTTTTTTTTTTTTTTTTTTTTAGTTTTAAGAAAGACTTTTGGTTTTGGAGGCTTAACTAAAATGATATGGAAATAGTTGTCAGTTGGGAATTTCTTCACAAAACCAATGTTTGATGTAATCTTCCATTGAAAGGACCAACATTAAGAGGGAATACTTTAAAAATAAAAAATCTTCTAGTTATGAACAAGCTTATCCTTGGGGAAAGTAACTTTAATCTCTCCTTAGGAGCTGTGCTGCACATGAGCTGCATCCTTCTAAAAATCTTGTTTGTAGTTGTTGAATAGATGTGGATTTAGTTAAGGTATGGGGAGCCCTGGTGTTTCCAGTCACTATAGTCTGCTTTTCAGAAAGTAATTTTACAAAGGTTATGAACTTCAGAGTCGGTGTTTTTGTTTTCTGGTAGAATTTGGGGTGATTGCAGGTCTGAATGAGAAACTGAATTACTGTGAGAGTTATGGCTGAATGCAGAGTTGGGAAGGTTGAGCAGTAAAGAGTAAGGATTAGGGCTGGCTGTAATGCCCTTTAGGATGGTGTGCTGTGTTTACAAAGGAAATAGTTAAATTGTTATAAGATCTCTGGGTGACCTTGAACAGCTTCTTTTTGTCTAAGAATAATCTATCTGCAGGAGGTCAGCATATATTTACAAGGGTGATTTGCCCTGTTTCCTCATGTTTTCTTTTTACATCCAAATGGACTCTTTAAGGCTAAGACTGTCCCCACAGTGAAGTGTTGCCAAAACTTTAGTTCCCAACTTCCTCTTGGCACAATATGCACTAAACCTGCTAATAGTGTTCTTGATACACCCACAAAAATAACACAAGTGTTAACCTCTGCTAGTTTTGGTTCACACTTCTTTTTAGATGCAGAGCTGTATAGACCAATACAAATGCACTGCTGATGAGGCACAAATCCGTGAGGGAAAGCAAAATGGAGGTGTCCTGAAAAGAGGAAATCCAATCAGATCTTCCTGGTCAACTTAATAGAAAAAAAGTCCTTTGTTGTGGCTGAAAACAAACTGAGGTCTGTCAGTTACTCTGAGTAGCTCAAATTAGAACAATGCTTTGTTTTCATTTTGGAATGAAAAGTGAAGAGAAAGCCCCAAGGTGAAAGGTTTCTGCTCCTCAGCTGTATTGTTTTGCAGTGTAAAAGAGGCTGGTACATACACTGACAAGCCAGGTTGTTGCCAAAGTGTTCTCAGGGTCTGGATTTATGAAATGTATGATAAGATGCAAGTTGAAATTGCCCTCCTAGGTCAAAAGGCCAGTGTCAGGTTATAACCATACAGGATGCTAACAGCCCACAGACAAAGAACCCTGTCTTGCCTTGCTGTATTTGGTGATAGTGCACATGCTAAGCAGATGGCCTAGATTTGTCACTAGATAGGGACAAAAGGTGTTGAGGTACCCTCTCCGTGCTGGCTGGCTCCAAACTGTGCACAGGCATTGTTACAACATTGCTCCCATCCTCTCAAAGTTCCCTTTCTTGATTCCATCTTCCCTTTGTTCACTTTTCCCACTTGCTTCAGACTGGTCATGTGGAATTTACTGGGGAGCAGCACACTTCTTTAAGGGATACCCCACTGAAATAATGAATACAAATCAGATTTAATAATGATTACAAGAGCAAATTTCCATACTAGTGACCTGGCTCAATGGGAATTTGAACATAAAGCTGGAGAAAAAATACCTTTTGCTAGGAAAATCCTCTTTGTCACTGGGATTCAGAGCTAAGGAGTGTTCATGGGTTTTTCCCTTTTATTCATGTTGGAAATAATTTTATTAAAATACATAGAGGAGAGCCATCTTTGGTCCCAGTGCAAATGCTGTAGTAGACAAGCTGAATTTCTTATGAGTCTGCAATGCTTTGTTACTATAAAAAATGACAGTTTTAATGAGTTTACATCTGTTCCTTTTAGGCCAGCAGTTCAGTATCTCTAGTTCATTCAAAAACACTCAACACAAGCGTTTCATGTATAGAAAAATCCCATTCAGTTGATTCGGCACAAGAACATCAGTGCAGTGATCAGAGCTTCAATAAACCCCCTGCCCAAGGTCTCAGCTATATGGGTGAGACATAATGAAAATTGTGCAGTATGCTAACAGCATATCTCAAAATTCAAACCCTGTGGTGATTTTAGAAGTGCCTGGCCCTGGAGCTGCGTGGCTGCCCCAGGCACATCACGATCCTGCAGCCCAGCGAGCCCCGTGCATGCGTCACCCTCCCTCCTGCAGCTGGGTTTTCTCAGAAAGGAAATGCACTTGTGTGGGTGTTGTGCCTCACCTCTGATCTGGACGATGGGGGTAGCACCTGTATCAGCTCACACCCAGCTCTCAGCCTCCATGGAGAAATCAGACATTGGGGGAATCAGTGTGGGTCTTCCCTTCAGTGCCTAAGGAGCGTCATAAAAGGCTCCGGGAAGTCCATGGATCCTGGTAGCTGCAAGTTTTTCCAAGGTGCTGTTGGAATAGGGAGGGTAAGTTTCTGCACTACTCAGCCACGTTGGGAACAGAGAGTGTAAAATTCCAAACCAGCGGAGATTTCTTGGGTGCCAGAATTGTAAGAGGTGTGAAACACTTTGTACCTAGAACATATTTTCTGTCTAAATGCATGCACTGTTATTGTTACTCATGTTACAATAATGCCCAGCCACGACCAGTGAAATCCAAACCCTTTCTGTTCACTGCATAAATACAGAAGGACAGGAGCTGCTGTTGCATTGCATTGAACATGCTACTGAGCAGTTGTGACTTAGAATAATTCCTTGAAGACTTATGTTCAGCAGGATCAAGGTGTGAAGTCTTGCACATCAAGGTTTCCTGGAGTTTGGGAAAGTTGCTTTTACATTTCTGCAGCTCTGGAAGCAGTTTACAGCAGGGCAAGACTGAACAGCACAGTAGCAGAAAGAATATGACTGATTTTCACACTTGCTCTTCTAGAGTAGTGGAATGTACTCTAAGGAAAGTGGGCTAAAGTATCCAAATATCCGAAAACCATTTGGTCTGTGACCTCATCACATTTATTACCATTTACTTTTGCTCACTAGTATTAAAGAGTGCAGGAAATTGAAACTTTGATCATGTAGTTAGAGGTTTCATAAGGGACCACAGTGATCTGATTAGAGTTTATACTCCTCCTTGGTTTCTGCAATCTTAATAGAATAGGAGAAGTCTATTAAACCACAGAGTGCAAGTTTAAATTACACAGTTACAATGTGTTTGGGATGATTTGCTGCCAGATATGCCAGGTCAGTAGAACCTACTGTGGAAAGCGAGGTTGAAATTCTACCTCTGGGTTCTCACTTGGTCTCTGGACTTTCTTCATGACATTTGGCAATAGAAGCAAAAGCGATGGAGAAATTTGCTGGGTATTGGTCTTCCCACCGTTATTCAAATTACTGTACTTTTCATTTTCCACGTCTCGCTGGAGGAAAGACTGACAGTGATTTATTGGTGGCAAGTGCATCACAGCAACTTCAGTCATATATTCCATAACCAAATGCCTGAGACAGTAAGCATTGGGTCCCCCTGTGCCGTCTAGATCCCATTTTAAGAGTTTAGTAACATCAAGTGTTTGATAGGAACATGCAGGAACTTCTTGGCATCATTTCGTGCCTGTTAGATTTCAAAGCTTTTAAGAGAAGCATCTCTTGGATTTGGTGTATCAGAAGTACAGCACATGAGAAAGGCTTCCATGAGGTAGAGTGTGGAGCAGCAAATGTTTGATCAGTGAAAAGTTCCCCTTTTAACCTCAGAAAACACCAAGTATGAAAATGACTGTGGTTTAATCTACTGTAGTCACCTAATTATGCTGTTGGCCATGGAGTGACTTTTGCATTCAAATGTTGAAGTGTTGCTTTCTGGAAGGGGAGAGACAAAGGTTGGGATGGACCAAAAGAGCCTGATGGTACAGGCAAATCATTATACCCTTTGAAAAGGGGAGATGGTATCAATTGATCATATTAGATGTTAAAATCTCTTAAAAATACTATGAATTTAAGCAAATGAGAATGTTTACTGCTCAATTAACTGACCAGCTGTTTCCTAAAACAAAGAAGTAGAAACAAGAAGCACATGTAATGTGTGATAGAAAGGAGTTCTTGGGAAGATGTCACTTCTTAGCATGCCAACATCTAAGGATGACAGGAAGACTGACATTTTTAATCCATTTACTGTTTTTTTAGGAGGTGTGAAAATAAGCCACTGACTTTTATTAAGTCCTACTACACCTCTTCCCTTCCATTTTTGAAGGTGGAATAGCAAAATTGTTACTTTGCTTTCTGCCAAAAACATCAGAAGTGACTGAGAAGTGATCAAAAGTCATATTGAAACAATTGTGATTTGGATTTATGTGGAAAAGGACTCAGCTGCTTTGGAAAATAGAGTAGTAAGTGATGTACAGACTTAGTTCTGAGGCATGTTGGACATCAGTACAAGAGGTTGTGGTAGATAGTTTGGTTATTTGCATTTACTTCCGAACCAAAAATGTCACTCCTTAGAAAACACTGATTGAGGCTTGAAAATTCAGGAATAGTTCCCTGGCTTTCCCCTCTTTAAACTTAGCCTTGGGCTATGTTGCCAGATTCATGGAAGAGCCCAGTGATGTTTAGAAATTCTAACTGATAAGGCACAGGGCAGAGGAAATGTAGAAATGGGACGTAGTAGAAATTTTGATCAAATTTCAGATGGAGTTTCTCAGCTTGAATCTTTCAGCACTTAAATTTGAGTGCATTTGTCTGTGAAATAAGCCACGATCTTTTATCTCGTGCTCTTCAGTGGCTCTCATTTCAGGAGGCTCATTTCAGAAGTGGATATGCATATGGGTGGTGTGTGATGTAGGTAGCTCTAGTACAAGGAAAGGTTTTCTTGGCTTTTGGGGGGTTTTGCCACATTTATTATCTTTTGAGCAGCGTGGTCTGCTCTGTGGTGTCTCTGCCCATGATGATCTTTAAGATGCCTTCCAGTCCCAAACATTCTGTGATTCTCTGTTCCTTGACTTAAACATGTAAAATTTTGCTTCATTGCAAATGTTATCTTCCAAAACTCATCTCCCACTGTGTCACAATCCTAACGTGCAAAGCCTGTGGGATTGAGACAGATTTCTCTTACAGCATGAGAAACAATAGCAATTCTGACCTCATTTCCTATCTTTTTAACCAAAAAAGTTAGGATACAGAATACCTTTTGTGGTTTGGGTTATAATTTCATTATTAACGAATGTGATTCATAGGTAGAGCAGAGGGGTTTCCCCCTTTGCTATGTAGTAGATCCTTCCTTGTGGTAATTCAGGCTTTTCCCTCTCCTGTTCTTTTAGCTGGGTTATGGAGTCTTAATTCCTCCTGTTCTCCTAGATGACTGTATGTTAATTTCTTCCTTTCTGCCTAGTGCTGATGGGTTTTTGTAGGATCACCTGGTGTGGTAAAGTGTGACCTTCAGCAGGGCTGTGACCTTCAGCAGAGGCTCCCATGTTGTCATTCTAGCTATGACACTGCCTCCCTCGGTGCCAGGGGAACTTGCTGACTCTGCTTTAATCTTCATGAGTAAATGAGAGTGAAATTTCACTGCAGCATTTTGCAGGAACTCAGTGCCTCTGTCTGAATAATGCAGTCTTAATCCTGATCTCACAGAAACCAAGAACTGATTTGCATTGATGAATTTCTTCATTTTGATGTACAGCTTTAGAACACTTACCTTACACATCTGTCTCCTGATTTTGGCTCACTTTTTTCCCCCCCCAATGGAATAGATGATAAAATAATGCACTTTGGCTTAATAATAGTAAGAAGGGTGACATGTAGTTCTGAAAAAACACACTCATCTCCAGAGCATCTCTCCATTCCCAAAGTAATTTTATTACTTTATTATGATTAACTCCTGGATTGCCATGTGGCTAAATGATTTTTTCCCTAATGCTGGTTTCTATATCTATGTAAAACTTTACAAGTGGTTCTTTGTCTGGTATCCATGAAAATCTCTAAGTTTAGAGACTGGGGGAATATTTTCTGGGACATTGTGCATTTTATGATATATCTCATAAAGCAGTATCATTACTGCCTCCAGAACTCTTAGCTATGTTTGGCTAAACAAAACTGCCAAAAGATTCCAGTTAGATGCCTAAAGAAAAAACAGAGAGTGAAAGTAAGATCTGTGGAAGAGGAATTTCTGATGTTAAACAGGAAGCACAAATATTTAGCAGAAGTATCATTAATAACACTGCAGATGTACACATGTTCATGTTCTCACTCATTTTCCCTCAAGGATTATTATTTTATTCATGGGAAACTTAAAATTATTTAAGGCACCTAATTTAATATTCAAGCTGGAAACTACATAAGTGAAAAGAAATAATAATAATCTTTCTGTGTGTTTGCCAAACAGCTGATAGGAGGAATATCAACCAGTCCTGTAGCTATGTAGCTTAGCCAATGTTAAAAAAGGAGTTGTGTTTACTGTTTGACAACTTTAACACTAATGCTCTCTGAAGTTTGGGCTGTATATGGAGTTTTTTATTCCTGATGCTCTGTAATAATATCCAACTCCTGAATATCACTGTTAATTGGACTATTAGTAGTAGTTTTCCTGTGTTTTATGTGTATACTTTGGACACAAAGATCCAAGTATTTGTTTTAAATCTGAGTGTGCCTGGACATTCTCTGCAAATCAGTAGAAGGAGAGAGGGGAAAAAACCAAACCAAACCAACAAACAGCAAGTTCAAGATCATGCATTTGGGAAAACTCCAGACCTGCTATGCAGTGCCCTGAAAGTGAAGAGCATTTCCTTTGCTGCTGTAGATAAAAGGATTGTGTGGGGCCTCTTGCTCTGCAGTACTTGTGAGAATCCTTAATTCTAAGTAGAAGTGAAAGGACTTTTACTTGTGTTCAGAAACTAAGTCGATGGTTTTTTCCATACAAAAAATCATTGAAAGGTTGCAAGGACAAAACAACAAAAGAAAAAGAAAACAGTAAGAATATGAGTTGGCCTTGACTCAATATTTTATTATATTTAAAAAGTACAGGTGCATTAGTCATATTCTCTGAAGGATTTCTTGTAAAAGAGCTTTGCTGTTTGTAAGCTTTTCCTGTGATTGATTTTTTTTTAAAAATAAAAGTATTTTTTAGATGAGGTGAATTGGTACTTTGGAAACTGATAATGATGAAAACTGAAATTATTTTCTCCTGACTTTCAGTGATGCTGAGTGCTGTGAGCAGTGTGCAGAGAGCTGTGCAGAGGAAGCCATTTCTGCTGGGGTTGGGCCACTGTGTGGTTCTCAGGAAACCCCAGGAGGTGACACAGGACCTGTCGTGAGGCCCCATCTGCTGGTGCCTCCTCCTCTGGCTGCTGTCTGTGGCTGTGTGGCAGGTACCAGGTGTAGTCTGTGTTCTTTTTGGGGTCACATCCCTCTGCTTTCACTGAAGGGCACCTGTTCTCACCAATTACATCGTGCAGGATAAGGCAGGAATTAAAACAGTGCAAAAATAAGGGGGAAGTATAGAGGAACAGGGAAGCTGGTTCCATATTTGTTATGTTGCAAAGCAGCTGAACTTTATCAAACCTGTGTAAATAACAATAAGAATGTGGTCCACTTCTGGTAGGATTTTGAATATTAAAAGTCTGAGATGTAATCACTGTCAGACTCCTGTTAAGGTCATGTGCTAGAACCCATCAACATGGTCACCATGGTCACAGCTGGTAGCTGTCAGAATAATTTTTTATATATTAGCAACGTTCAAGTGGAGCAACAGAAGGAACTGGAATTTTAATCATTGTTTATGATGACAATTATAAAATAGTATTTTACAAATGTATGGGGCTACATATCTGTCTTAAACTTAGAGGGTTTCAAATATGTTTGTCATATCTTTTAAGACGTGAATGGTTTTTCTTTAAGTGCAAAACTGAGCGTGAATTATCCAAAGCCGTGTGACTGCTGATGTCTGACTGTTGGCACAGAGCAGTTTCACTGGAGTGAAGTAGTAGTGCTGGTGCTTTGTCTTGATGGAAAATAAGGAGAGCTGTGGGGCCTGGGAAAGCACCCTGGGTGCTTTTGATTATGAAATGGGTTATTGATGGATCAGTACTCATACAGAAACTTTCACGGAGGGAGAAGTTGTAAATGAGATTACTATCCATCTTTGTTCTCCCAGTGACTCTTCAGCCTACAGTTTCCTTCATTCCACAGAGGGATTTACGGTTTGCTGTGTACCTGTGCTGTTCTTCATCTGACCTTTATTGCTCTGCTGCCCACTGAGTTGTTCTAAAGCCTGAAAAAGGCATATGTGTCAGACTGGGAAATTTGCCGGAGAATTGTCTCAAACACTGAGACAAATCATACGAGACCCACATAGAGCGAGCTAGAAAATATTTTCCCATTTACAGAAGCGTCACTTTTTCAATTTTGACCTTTATTCCCCTGTGTCACTCTGAAATGATGTTGAAAACCTTCAGCTGTTTTAATAAAAAGCACTCAAGAAAGCGTGAGATTGATCCGTAGCCATCAGTAGCCTGGGGAGAGGGCACTTCCTCTGGCACCCTGGTGGAGTGTGTCCAAATAAAGGAGCCAAATCCAGCAGAGCAGGGATTGGAGGGTCACTCCAGGGTCACTTCCCATCCCAAAACCTGCCCTCTGCTCTGCACTTATTAACATGTCTGTTTTTAACAGAAATTCCATCCTGGACCTGAGAAATGGTTTTTTGCTTAAAGTTTTGTCAGACTGTTGCAGTGAAAGTTGAGAAGTTTCAGTTTCAAGAAACTGTTATCCTCCAGTGGAAAAATTTGCACTGAAAAATTCCCAACCCAGTGTGCCCAGTCAGAGAACTGACCCAGGGCAAATGTAATTTGCCTCTTCACCCTCTTCCCCCAGAAATGCAGCTGCTGGGGCCTAGTAGGGGGAATAAGTAGGAATGGTTTAGGCCAATCCTGCCCGGTGCAACAGGTGGAAAAGGAGCTTGAGGCAGTAGGTTTCCCAGTATTTTGTTCTTCAGTGCCATAAAAAAATTCTTAATGCCAGGTCAGGAGTTTGGGAATTTGTACTACAGCTTTCCCACCACCTCCAGCTGCACCTGCTGCATTCCACATTACCTGGTGTTTGTTCAGCTCTTTGTAGGGACTAAAATAGGAAATGGAAAGAACTGATCTAAGTAAAATAGGGGGGCAGTAGAGTGTAGCAGCTGTCTTACATGTGGGATACCTGAGGGGAGAGGCAGTGAGTCCATAAGGAATGCTTGGAACTGTTCATCTGCAGGTACTGGATTAGCAATTTAGAAATGGGCCAAGTGCTCCATGCTGAAGGGAAGTGTAAATCTTCCAGGAATAGCACAGATCCTGTGATTGTTTTTTTTTTCTTGTTCTTTGTTTTTGGGTACTTCTCCTAATGGTACCTGTGACATAAATTGAGGCAAGATTTGCTAATGCTTTGTCCTGTTAATGCAAGAGTTGTCAATGTCAGACACAACCAAATTGGTTTCCCTAAAGGAGAGATGGAGGGTAGAAGGGAGGAGAAAAATGAAGGAGGAGTAAACTGTTTGGGAAAGAACAAAACATAGGAAGAAGTAGAAGTTAAGTAGACGGCATTTGAAATGTGCCTGTAAATGAGATCACAGAAATGGGAGCGTTTTTAGTGAAGTCCCTTTTTGAACGGTATTTCCCTACATTTGAGAGTTTGGAGACTCATTTCGCAGGAGCTGGGTGGGGTCAGGAGGAGGAGGAGGAGAGTGAAGATCGCCTTTCCTTTCTCAGCTGCCTGCTGCCCTCTTGTGCAGTGATCTGCTCTTTACACTGATGCGTTTCCTGGCCATCCCTAAATGCAGTGATAAACTGGGATTTCCTTCTCGATTCCATAAAATGCTGGATTTGAGGTGCCAACCTCACACACTTACCTGTATTTGAGCCCCTGCAGATCTTGTCTTCATATCAGCTGGCTCTGGCCTTGACCCCATTCATTGTCTCTACATTTTTTAAAAGGATTTAAGGGAGATGGAGAGCTGCTGTCTCACAGTGCTTGTCTTCCTTGTTTAGATCAGCTTGGTGTATGAAGTGTACTGTGTCTCCTGTTACAGCTGCTTTGCCTGGGCTTCCCTCACTTCTTTGGCTTAAAAGTGAAAATCTTTGTGACCATTTTGTTGTCAGGATGTTCTCCTGTGGATGGTGAGGAATTAAACTTTATATGGGCCACTAGCATTATGTTCAACTCTTTTTCTGTTTTAGTGGAATTGTGCAGCTGCTGCTGATGCACTATCTGAGTGTCTGAAAACTACCTGATAAGAGAAAGGAAGCTGGAGGAAGTGTAACAGGAGGAGGAAGGTGAACTGGGGTTGGAAGAACAAGAGTGGGAAATTAGAATGGGAGGAAGATGGAGAATCAGGGGTGGGCATGGAGAGAGGACAGGAAAGAGTAGGGAAGTTTAATAATAAGGTCGTCTTCAAAAAATGGAAAGAGAGAAAAGTAAGATCCTTTACAAAGAATCTAAAAAGACCAGGAGAACTCCTGATAGGTTGTTGGACAGTTAAGGGACTCAGCAGGGACACATGGACACAGCATCCCTTTGTACATCCTCTTGCAAAGGGAAAGGAGCTGTTGAAGAGCCTAACTGGTGTGGTAAGGGATGCTACAACAGCAACACAATTGGACCTTCAGCTGTGGAAAAAGGAAAAACGAAACTAAATGGGAGGTGGAGAGCTTAGTTATTGTGTCTGTGGGGTATCTCAGAGCTCACCGTCATGAGAACGAGACTCAGCTTGATTGTTTTGTGTCCGGAACTGCTTTGAATTTCCCGACTGCCATCAAAAGGTGGCAGTACAGCAGTGGAGATCACCAGCCTGGGCAAAGGTGTCTGAGCAGGAAATGTTCTCTTTGCTCCTGTTGCAATATGGATCATCAGCACGAGTGCAAAGCAGAGAACACTGTAGGGAAGTTTTGTAGTTTCCTGTGAGAACTATTCCCTGTGGGTTTTCCCACTGGATGGAGGGATCTCTCCTGTCTTTGCACACAAGGAAAGAGCAGAGGTCACGTATGCTGGGATTAATCCAGCATTAACTGTTGGTCAAGTATCTAGTCACTTGGTGGGCAGGAATACTCAGGAACAATTTACCCCACTACAAACCAGGTGTGTGATATAGGTGACTGGAAAACCCCCAGGGAAGAGTGATAACTACAAAAATAAGTTTTTAAATAAAAGAGCAAGAGAAAATTGTGTTAGCTAAAATAGTTTAATATCACAGGCATATAAATTAATCAGACCACATAGTCCGTAGTATGAACATTCCCTTTACAGAAATGCAATAAATAATTAAATTAGATTAGTCAATTGGTATAAAAATAAAGAATCTTCTCAGGAAAAGTAAATATTATACAAAACTGTATATACCATGCTAAAACACATCTCGAAATGCCTACAAAGGGCACTTATGATCAAAATCATAAATATCTTGTAAAGCCTCCCTGGGAGGTAATGAGCTTTTATGGCTTACATGATGTACTCTGTTAATGAAAGACACATTGTTTCTGCAGAGTGCACTCAGTACAAAGAGAGTTCATCTCATGAAAGGAAATAAAGCAAGAGGGTGTACACATTTAGATTTGTGGTATCTGGTCCTTCCCAAGGTCACAAGTTCCTCCTGGGGCATCTTCATTTTTCCTTCTGATAATGCAATTGCAGAACAAGACAATCTCTTCTTGAACACTGATTTGTCCTGCACAGATTTCCTGTTCTTCATTCATCCTGTTCTTCTGTTAACACACCCTGAATAATACACTCAGTCTTTGATCACTCTGACAAATCAAAGTGAGCACGAGGCCCCACAACTTGTAAATCAAAGCATATTTGAAGCACACAGAGTTCCCCATAGTGATTGTGCTGACGCTGCCCAAAGGTGTGCTGTTGGCCAAAATCAGTTGTGCTAATTTTGTGATTAATATTCTCCACACATAGCTGGACTGAATTGCCCAATCATTTCAGTATTCAGCACGATCTCAGAGCAATTAACCTTCTAAAGTTACATTTGTTGCACTTTCTCACTAGTTTTTTGAATACTACAAATGAGCATTTTAAATTAAGTTGTTCTGCAGAGACAAGAAATAGCTTCAATTAATAAACAAGTATATTATGTTTAAAACATAAGAAAAAATAAGCTTTAGCACTATGTTTGGTGTGATAAGATCCATAGTTAAAACCAGTGAAGCAAGTCACTAAACAGAAATAGGTGCATTCCTTGCTGCATCACAGGCTGCCTCTTGTACAAAGCCCAGGCAGTGCTGCAGTGTAGGCAGGAGTACCTAGTTAGCTTATGACATTCCTGTAGGGAATCACTTTTCATTCATGAAATGTCCATCCCAGGTACAAAAGTTCCTTCTCAATGCTTTAGAATGATTGCTGATAAATATGTAATACACAATGTTGTCTTTGTCAGGGCATGCTAATCCCATTTTGTCTGCACAACAGGGATTTTAACAGGCTCTTTTAGAACAGTGATTTCAATGCACTCAGCAAGTTACTGGAAAAGACATTTACAAATCAAGAAATACATACTGTATTATTTATACAAAAATAAAGCTCTTTCTCCAAAACCCTGCACATGCAAATATTCCATGGAGCTGCATGAGAAGTTCTGGTTTATTGGCTGGACTTCTAGGACTCACCTAAAAAGGCACTTAATTCATGATAGAGGCATTTAGTTAAACACCTCCATACAAATACAAATGTAGAAACATCAGCAGGTACAGTGCAACTGCAGGACATGCTTCAACATTTTCCCTGTTGCTTTATTCCAAATGTGGAACTGAATTTTACCTGACCTTCTCTACTTCTGTAACTTTAAAAATGTTGCAGCAGCAGCTTTGCATATTGCTCACCCAGTGGTACTGAAGGGACTTTATGGGTAGGTGAGTCAGAGAAACAGGGATAGAAGGTGCAGGAAGAACATAATTTAAACTCAGTACTGGGATTACTTACATCGGAGTGGTAGTTCTCTTTTAGAATGCTCACTCTGACACAGTAATGTGGAAACATTGGGGTATGAGATAGAACATCAACAGAGGAAAAGCAGGTTTGAAACAAAGAGGAGAAGAAAAAGACACTCTAAATTGAAGTGGCCATCACCAGAACAAGGAGAGTTCACTTGGGTTTTTGTGCCCTGAGGATCTTCCTCCCTCTTTCTGAGGCACATTTTTGAGGAGGCTCACATTTCAGGACAGTGAAAATGTGGAGGCAGCAAAGCTTTTTGTATTAGTTTTCCTTTAGGCCGATGACTTTGGTAGGAGTGGAAATATTTTTAATACTACCTCATTATTTTTGGAGGTAACTGCTTGTAATTTTCCATCCTAACACTAGATGCAGTTTTCCAGTTTCCTTTCTCTACCACATTTCTACTAAGTAAAGAGAAAATTAGATGAAAGGCTAATTTTTACTGGAAGGCTTTATGCTCTTTTCTAAGATCAGTTTCCTCATGTGGGGCTAGAATCTATTTGGGGTAAATTAGCAGTAACTGCTCAGATGGAAGAGGTTCGGAGTCATTGCAAGCAGAATATGGTATATAATTAAGCTTCTAAAACTAGTTTTAAGTGCTGTGATACTCACTTTCATTGAAAATTTTTTTAAATGGTATCTCTGGCCATAGTTCCACAGAAATGTTCAGGATTTAGTAGCTGTGCAGGAAGGTTTCCACAGAATGAAAAACTTGACAGATTTTTAAAGGAAAACTGGCAAATAAAAAACTGTTGAAATTAATTAGGAGGAGAGAGAGTGAATAGTGTTAATGGTACCTGAATATGAGGGCAAATACTGAAAGAGCAATATGCACTCGAGCTGTTTCACTGTGACTGATCATCAATTATTGTATTTATGGGACCTTTTGCAGCGGCTGGTTGGACCAGCCAGTCATGCTCTGCTGTGTCTATCATGTTCAGCTGGGGCAGTGTAGATGAAATTCCATCTTCTGAAACAGGATTTCTCCCCCCAGAATCCTGTATCTCCAATTAGAGCCTGTGGGTTTCATCTCTCCCTATTGAAACCCATGGCAAATGTGCCATTAGCTTCAAGATGTTAATTAGCTTCAAGATGTTAATCACTGCCAAACAGAGTGATTTGTAATTGTTTTTTCCAGTTTTTAGGAGACAGTTAAATGCAGGATATTTTTCCATAGTTAGCTAAGATGCAGTCAAAGAACTTATAAATAAATCTCTGTGTGTGGTATTATTGTAAATAAGGAAATCAGTCCAAGCAGATTCCTTTGAGGCTTCAAAGCCTCTGATAATTTTCTGTTAATTTTCTTTAAAAACTTGCAGAAATCTCTGCATGGGATTCAGTTAAGGTCAAAGCAAAAATACAAAAGTAACCATCTCTTGTATTTCTAGTTCAGCAGAAGGGTGACAGTGAAGTCCCTTACAAGAGCCTATTTTTGTGAAATTAGAATTTAATTTTCATTGTAAGGTGGGGCTAGGATTACTTTTAAAACAGCATCCATCCTACAAATACTCATCCAAAAAAGACTCCTTAATATTTTGGGAGAAGCTTTCACTTACCACACACAGAGAACACGTCATAATACTGGAAACTATTTACATTTTTCACATCTTAAATATAACATAGTGTCTGCTTTAAAAAGTAGATTTTCAGTAGCCTTCAGCTCTGGTGTGTCCTAGATTAGTTCTTGAATAGCTGTAAAAACAACACATTGTTAGTAAGGATGGAAAATAAGGATATCTGCAATGGTTTGCAAAATGTCAAAAAAAGTACACAGTAGGAATCAACTCTGCTTACCATTTGCATCAGATTTGCAAAGCCCTTCAGAAACTCTTTGGGGGTTTTCTTCTCATAAGATTCACAGGTAGACTCACAGTGCTGGAAGATAAAGAGAATCATGGCAGTTCTAAACAGCACATCACAATCCTGAATCAAACTCAGGCTTTGTCACTGAAGAGGGTTGTAATCAATGACTTTTCTAGCTGGAACGGCTTCAACACAAACTCTTTCAAAAGGGAAGGAATTTAGTAATGACACCTTTCATTCACATTTTTTGCAGTGATCCCTGTCCTTCTATCAGCACGTTGTGTGGTTGCCAAGTACATGGATGTGATCATTTAGGATCATAGGGAATGCCACTCCCAAAAGTGCAAAAACTGAATTTCTTATTTCCAAAGTAATGAAAGGCAGATAGCTTTTCCTAACAAATTTGCTTTATATAATTCCTCCACTGCAGGGGGCATCTGCTATAGAAAATAAGGAGCAGTTATCACGATTATGAGTACTAAGAGGAAATCCTACCTCTCCAGAGTCTCTGTAGGTGAATTTGCCCACAATTCTGATGGTTTTGGTGAACTGTGTATTCCCTTGGCTGCTCACTGGTTGTAATTTCTGGATGCCCTTCTTGAAGCAGGTCACAGCTGTGTACAGGCATCCCTCCTAGGGCAGGAGAAGAAGGAACTGATTTAAAGTCAATAGTAAAGCACGAGCATTTTATTTAAAAAAAAAATACAAATACCTCTCAGTGCTACGTGTGAGAATATATCTTTTTCTTCCTAATTTTTGTGCCCTTTTTCGTAGTGCCTAGTTAATAATTAGAATTGATGTAGAACTGCATGTTTTCACATCCTATTGAAACGTTCTTACATGATAGCATCAGAAATGATACAGAAACTATCCCCAAAACTACCATAACAGTCAGCAGAGAAAGAAAAGCAAGGTTTACTGAGCCGGTTTCTAAGTTGCTTTCTGCTTTCCAAAGGAGGAAGCTGCTAATTACAAATATTAGAAAGGCTCCAAAGCCATCATCTGTGTTTTGCATACCAACTGCTACCCAAGCTGAGTCTCATCTGCCTTAGGAGATGTCACTGCAGTTTGCTGCTTGGGCAAGGACAAGGCAACGCTCACAGATGTTGCTTTTAGCAAATTTTACTAGCCATATTCTATGCTGGTCAGATAAAACATTTTATTTTCCTTAAAAGCCACACGTTTGTGTTTGTTTCAAGCATCTTTACCGTAACTGGCCTTGCTTACTGGAAAAAAAAAAAGCTACTCGACTTTTCAAGAGATCGATTTTCCAGCTGAAACTGAAAACATTTTCAGTCTCATCCGTGCTGAGCTGAGAAAGCAGCGTTTCTCATCTGTGCTGCCTTTGCTGTTTCGCTGAGCTGTCACTCGTAGCTGAGGCAGGCAGCGCTCAGGGCACGGCGAGGATCCTGGCGCCCGCCTGCTGCCCCGGGCTGAGCCTCGGGCACGAGGCACGGCAGAGCACGGGCCCCTGGCATGTCTGAGTGGGGCTGGAAAGGTGTCAAACGCTCCTGTCAGAGCCGCCTGGCAGCACTGCTCTGCATTGGCTCCAGCTTCGCAGAGAGCCCGTGGAGCCCTCCCTTCCGGAACTAGTGAGATACAGACTCAGTGCCGCTTGTCGCCAGCAAGAGACCTCATTTGCCCTTCAGGCTGCAGTCACCTCAGCCTTAACACTGCTTTTGCAGCCTCAGCACCTCTTCCCTTGAGCTGATGTCCTCTTACCTCTCTTTTTTCAAAGGAAAGGATGCCTCATTGTTGGGGGTACAAGGAGATTTTGTGGGATTGATTGGCACTGATAGTCCAACCAAAGGAACCTCAAGGAAGCCAAAACAGATAGGGATAAACCACCTAATTCTGAATGTTCTAATAGGTAGCTTTCTCTTTGAGCATTCAAGACCAAATGCAAATCTGGCATGAGCAAGTTATAATAAAAACAATTTCAAGTATTTTGGTATTTGAAATGCAGTTAAATGAGCGACTTTTTAATAAATTGAGATTCATTAGGGTGTGATGGCACCTAATCACCCTGAGTGCTGCTTTGGCACACTGTAATTCATATTTTAGTCACCCTATAGGATGAAAAGTGTTGATTTGGTTGCTGGCTATAATTACTATCAGCACACTAATATTCTTTTTACATTTCTTTTTAATCAGAAGCTGAATCTGTATCAAATACCTTCTAAATACATGAATTCTCTGTCTTCTCTAGTATTCAGAGGAGGCACTTAGGACCTCCCAGAATCAGACAGTAAAGCCCTAAGCTGCAAGTGAACTGTTGTCTTCCTTCCTGAGGTGAGCATGACTTTTTTTAAGAAAAAAACCCCAACAACCTCATTAAGCAATTAGTCAGTAGTTGTATTTGCTTAGTTTCAGAGGCAGCGGCAAACACTGGAGTGAAATGACAGCTAATAATCTCCTCCTTTTCACTTTGACACCACAAGTTAGAAAGAGTGTGAGTGAAAAAAGCCCAGCAATGAGTTTGTGCATTGCAGTTGTTTCTAGCAATGCAAAGGAATGTGTCTGATTTGGTAATCTTCTCTATATTTTTTGGAAAGTAAAAAGTGCACCCAGCTGTAAGCCCTAGGAAGAGGCTAACCAAAACCTGTGTGAACTGAGGTGAGTTTTTTCCTTTCTTCTTGTAGTTGCTTTGCAAGGGAATTTACAGTCTTGAGCAGATAAATTTTTAAGAATTCCTGCAGCTTTTACAGCGTAGTAATGCATAGTGATCATATTTATATATCAGTTAAAATTGTGCTACGAAATAGGGCTCAAAAATTAAAGACTGCTGATAACACAAGCATGGTATTAGATAGCCATAGGTTGCTCTAGACCTCAGTTGCATGTTGAGGGATTATCAAATAATAGGATATATTTACCCTCTAAGCTTTTAAGACATGTTGTTACTATGATTGGCATTTAATTTTATGGTGCATCCTGCCGCTTTTGAGAGTGCACAGATTTGGATACTCTTACTGTATATAAGAAGTTAGTAACCTTGGAAGATGCAAAATATCAGCACTAAATAATGTATAAATAAGCATCTGTATTAAAAAGGGATTCACAGGAAGCTGTATTTTAAACTGGTTATAATCCCAAGAGAATATTTGCAGGTGCAGTTTTGTCTTCCTGTTGGTAGCACAACCCCTGCACAAATAGTCAGAGGGAGCAGCGTAACTGCATTGGAGAGGAAGCACTCAGTGACATGGCCTTGCAGTGCCACTCTTGGCATTTGGCTGCAGTGGGAGGCAAAGGGGCAGCTCAGCCATGCTGGAGCTCATGGCAGCTGGAGCTTCCACTTCCACTCCAAATGCCTGCATCCCCAAAAGCACTGCTGCTCGTCTGGCTCTTGTACAAATCCTCACTCTCAGCACTGCTTCCTAAGTAAATGGAATATGGACTTTGAATCTCTTGGTGGGTTATGATACACATACAATAGCAAAATAGTAATTGACAGGCCAAAATATAAACACTTCTGCCATTAAATATCCAGAAAAAGGAACTTTTATAATGGATTTTCTTATTCGGTCTAGCTTGCATTGAGAGTACTAGGTCAGACATGTGAAGAAGAAGAAATCTGCCATTTGTCAATGGAATAAACCAGTAGAAAATCAAATCGATAGAATTATGAAAAAAATGTTAAAGCAGTCTCACCACAGGGTTTTCTGGTGTATGCAGCAATTCAGCATCCTAAAATAAAACAAAAAGAAGTTAGAAAAGTTTTAACATTTGAAAGCAACGTCTCTCACAAGATACACACTAAGCAATACATAATGCTTGAAAAGTAATTTCAATATTATGACAAATACTGTCACTTACCTTATCTTTCACCATGGTTTCTAACTGGCGAATTTTCTGGAGAATCTGTTTGTATTTTACTGTTCTGGGTGAAGCTGCAGTCAGCCCCATAGTGGAGCAGAAGAAAAGCATGCAGAAAATAATCATCCTCTTCATCCTGATGACTTCTGTGTTCAAATGTGCCAGGAGCGAAGTTGTGCTGTTCAAGTGTAACACTCCAGTTTGAGATGTGCTCAGGTAAGCTCTGCACCTACCTATATATTGCTCCCTGCTGGAGATGGAGAACCCACCCATTTCAGTTTGGAAAGCTTCGTAGAATGGATTAATGAGTAACCCTTTTTTCTTTTCCACTGGCTAGGTGCATGTACGCGAGCTCGTGCGTGGGGGGGCAGGGATGGATGGAGTGAAAGAAAATGTGCCCCATCTGCACATTGGGCAGGAAAAGAAGAGAAAAGGGTGAATTCCCATTTTCACTTTGAGTCAAGAAATGAACGTAGTAAAAAGTAGGTACTTAGAAACCACAGGCCTAGGTAAACAAAGATTCTGCATTTTTTTTCTTGTGTCATACAGCAATGAATCTCTTCAGTCCATCTGCAGCTCTTCAGTACTGTTCTGGAGAAGTATGACAGGACTTCATTCCAAATTTAAATGTATTGTCTTTATGGCTCCAAGGAGTGTTTGTTAGCTAGTTCCTCCTGACATCTATGAAGTGTGGCTTTTTCATTCCCAGGTTGGATTCTGTTAGAGCTCATCTTAGCATTTAAACCAGGTGAAATTTGCTTTATATTTGCTTGGAACCAGTAGCAGATATATTAACAGCATTGTGGAGGGCATCTCCACTGGGGCTGAAAGTTGCAGGGAGATGTGTTTCCTGGGAGAGATGAATCCCTGGAGCACACCCGGTTACCAAGAGGGGAGCAGTACTGGAAGAGCAGGGACCAAATCCTGGTGAGTCAGTCCCAAGGGACACTGTTGCTTGTGGCAGTGATCCAGTGCTTGTCTTGTGGCACCTGAACACATTCAGCTACATCCTTCAGCAGCTGAGAATTTCCTTGGGAATGTAGAAGAATGTATGAATGAAGTCCAAACAAAAGTCTGGGCAGACACCAGGGACTTAGTGGACTGCCAGCTCTAGGAATCAGTTGATTTTAAAATCACTGATCTTGATATTTCATCACAAAAAGGGAAAAAACCAGCTTTAAATTACTTTTATGTATTATCATTATTTAATTACTAACAATAGCATTAAATGGTTCCTGTGTGGAATTAGTAGAGGGCAGTTAAAGTCACTTGGGCACTTTCACTGTGGTGACTAAAAAGATGGTCACGTATCTGTCAAATTAAATCTTTGCCTCTGAAAAGATGAAGGTTCCACGTGGCTTTGGGGATGCTTTAAAAAATCTACAGAGAGTTTGGATTGCAGTTTTGTGCCTGGTAACCTGTGTAATATGCTGACATTGTATCAAATGCACCTGTGTGTGTGTGCTGGGTGAATCTTGGCTGTTGGGCTGGGTCACTTGTTTATTGTTCATTTAAAAATGAGTGTTTAAGCTCGTGAGAGCTCTATCTGACATATTCTGGCATGTTTGTTTTGTGTGTACAAATGGTTATTTACTCTGTGCTGTTTATATGCTTAGGTAGTTTTTCTTCTTTCAGAAGATGAGTAGCCTAAAGGAATGGATTTTACACGTATGGCACTCGGGGTCTCATGCATGCACACACACAATCTCTCCTGGTGAAAGGGGGAGCTAATCACACCCAGTAGAAGAGAAATCCTGAAAACGAGAACTGAAACAAGTAAGAAAAAAATACTTTCTTCTATCTCACAGTCTGAAATTCTCTTTCTCAAAGAAAAGGTAGTGTGATGATTTTTTAAATTTTCTTTTTCCTGTGGATGTGTCTTAAAATAATTTTAGATAAGCAGCTCAGCTGCACTGTGAAGTACAGAGGATCTCAGTAGGTTTTATTTGAAATGTCTGTTAATTTATGGCTAAGGTTCATTAAAGGTAATCAACAGCATCTTTGGTTTGACAGACCACATGGTGACCAATACTTCTTTTTATCCCACTTCCCTCCATCCCATCCCTGTGAAGCATTGCAATTTTTTTTTGTCTGTTGTCCAGCACCTCCCTGAGGCTGCTGAGAACGCAGAGAGGTATTGCCAATAGTGATGTTCTTTACACAAAGAGGGGACCTGGCTCTGCTCCTCTTTACCATAACTTTTCAGTAGGTTGTTGCCTGGTAACGAGGATGAACGTTCATTTATCCTCAATCCACTTTCTGATTTATGTTGGAAGTGTTCATAATAAAGAAACAGGGCAGTTATAATGTTTGCTTTTACTTCTTATTGTCAGTATTTCAACTGTGGATTCTTCTGGGAAACTTCTTTGAGCCCAGCTACAGTAGGTGGTCGTGGTACCGCTGTCAGCTATTTATACACCTATATTTAGTCAATAGGTTGGGAACTTCCCATTTGGATATGTAATATGACTCTGTTAGGTGTGACATCATGTGGTGGTTGGCAGTGTTTCTTGCAGAGGTATCACTGAAGGTTTTTGCTGGTCCAGACCACTTTAGAAACACTTAAAAACTTCAATTAATGCTCAGTGTAACTCTCCATGTGTTTTCAGAAGCACAGGGCTTGAAGGGGCAGAGGCAGATCTCCATCAAAATCATGGGAGGTGAGATGGCTGTGTCTGAGCCACTCCAAATTAAATCAGTTCTATCAGAGATCAGTTTTAAAGCTGGTGGAGTAAATGGGAAGTTAAACAATGGGCAATGACAATGTGTTTGCATATCAGGTCTCTAAAGCTGCTGTACAGTCTTCTGCTTTGTGTTAGAGGCTGTAAGGCCACAAGAATTGCTTCAAGGAAGCCATGCTGACAGAGAAAGTGAAATGCAAGGACACAGGAGGACTTCCTCTATTGTCTAGGCAGTGGAGAAAACTCCTTGATATCCCTCTTATCAGATAAGAGCAAGCAGAAAGTTTTTTATGTACGTCACTGCTCTCTCGTGGCTTAGGAACATGCTGAGTCAAACAATGACACCCTCTCTCACACAGGCACCAGCCCAGCCCCACAGGGATGGCTGGAAAGTGGAGATGTGAGAAACCTCCCAGCCCAGCCCCGCCAGGCCCAGTCCTCCTCTTTCCTCTTCTCCACGGTGCCACCCAAGAGCTGCATGACTTCGACCCCGAGTGCCTGCTTCCCCCACCCACATTTTCCTTTACAGGAGAGCTGAATGGAGGCTTTTCCCATGGCTTAGTCATTGCTATGGCTCAGCCAAAAAGCTCTGTAATGTATGGGGCTGCTTTCAAAGAATTTTTATAACTTAGGTAAGTGAAAGAATTTTTGTAACTTAGGTTTGTGAAATTTCATGTGTGTACTATCTGTGACTTGGGATTTTAGGAAACAAGGGGAGAGCATTATGCTGGAAAGTGGGAGACTAGGAAGAAGATTCCTGTAAAACAGATTTAGAAAAACTGGTCTTCTGACTATATTTCTGACAGCTTTGCAAGTCAGTTCTATCCCCTTGCAATCTTATTTGCCTGTTATAAGCTTTGGTGTAATTCTTTGGTCTTTTAACTTTGCTTTGAAAAGAGAAAACCTAACCTGGGAAAAAATCTATTCTTGTATTTGCTATAAAACTAGAGAATAAATATGACTCTGAATGGGGAGACACAGACACTAAAATATTAATAGGCAACAATATAAAACCATTTACATTCTCCATCATGTTCCTCCAGGGCTAACTCGTAGCCAGTTTCTTTCCCATCCTGCTCCTAGGTCAACCTAGTAATGCTTTTCAGGCACATGGTTGGATGTATTTGTCCTTACCAACTACTAATAACAAACTGTACTGAGGAGACATCCTGTCAACACCCAGAACCTGAGACAAGCTTAGACCCAGCCTCCACAGAGCCAGATAATGTTCAGAAGTGTCCTCTTGTGGGCACATCCTTTTAAGTCTCCTTTAGTGCTGGGCACAGCCTCCCACCTCCTGGGTCACACCTTTCTCTGCAGGTAGGATGGAAGAAGCCTCCCTGGGTCACCAGGTGGGATCTTCTGCCACTGCAGTCATCCATGTCATGCAGTTCTTTCACATCTCAGCTAAAAGCTCCTGCAGAAGGCCTGCACAGTTTGATCTCTGTAACTAAGAGCACAGAGCTGTGCCTGAGCTGTTCCAGCTTTCAGAGAGGGCTTCATTCTTCTTCACTCTAGTGCTCATAATCTTTCCTCACTACCAGAGGACAGCCACGTTCAGAAGACAAGGCAGCAGCTGACAGGATGTTTGGCTACCACAGTTCTCTTAAAAATTTGAGGGCAGAAAGGAGTTGTTCAGCTGAAAGCCACAGGTGGTGAGAGGCTGGGGCAATGAGAGAGGCAAGTCATTGCTCCTGCTCTGTGTGTTAATGAAGACTTCTGCTGCTCAGGGCTTTGATGCGTGGAAGGTCAGCAGGTGTCCTTGAGAAGGATGGCCCACAGAGCACAACCTTCCTACCACAGAAGTGTTGTTTGTCTGCCAACATCTCCCCCAGATTCCACTAAGACACAGGCCTACAGTGTGAAAAGCAGGGATGTGGTAGTGCTGAAACCCAACAGTGCGTGTCACGTTCATCCCAAATGTTGAGAAGGAAAAAGCAGAAGAGATCCATGCAGGTGTTGGACAGTGAATGGAGGATGCAGAATGGCACAATGCAAAATGCTTCCTTTGTTCATTTACTATTGTTAATGAACAGAAGGAGCAGAAGTCAGAAGAGAGTCACTTCTGCGTTACAATATCAGTACTATGAAACAAATAACCTCCAAACCATTAGGGGCTCAGGATGGATGTGTCTGGTGCACAGTTGGGTACACAGGTGACTATTCCACTGGCAGCTGGGGCTCCCTGTATCCTAACATGCCTTGCATGGTGATCAGCATGACACTACAGCCTGAGGTTTTGATAACAGAATTAAAGGTTTGATGTTACGGATTCTTTTGGAAGTCACTCCCAGGGTTTGGTGAGGCTTCTGTGCTGGTGTGGGATCTCCACAGCAGTGCAGTTGTTCCCCTCTTACACAGTCTAAAGCTAAATTCAGGGCACAGCCACTGAGAGGCTATGGCCCCTTTTCCCTCCTCTAGCAGATCTGCCCTGATTTTGCCTATTAAAACCTTCTACATAATGTTACCTTCAAAATAAAATGCAATTTTCTCCTTTTTATTATGGTTATTATTGGTAGAAGCAGGTGACTGAATACCACTTATTTCTGACTAGTTCTGCTTTCGGGTTTTTAGGTACTACCAAAACACTACAGATCATACTCTCCTTCATCTATGAATATGTGTTCACTGTTTACACACAGTTTCTATTAGAATTATTTTTAATGATGGTATTGATTACAAATTCTGTAAACTCAATCACATGGTTCTCCTGCCCTTTCTTTTGTGTCTTCCCAGGGACAGTGTCACGTCTCACGGTGCTGGGGCACCTCTGGCACACCAAGAAGTAGTGAGGAGAGAGAAGTTTGTCAGTGCACTGGAGGATGCAGTCTGCCTCCCTTTGGAGTGACTCTGAGTGCCTGCTTGCACACCAGCCCCTCAGCTTGCCCTGAGCACCACCCCTGTGGGTGCTGCTGACACTGGGTCAGCCACCAGCTGCATTTCAGCTCCTGCAGCACGGGAGAGGCTTTGCTGTCACACTGTGTAGCCAAAGGGAAGGCTGAGGCAGAACCTCAGCAGTTCTCAGGTTGTAGGAATGCAGGTGCTTTCTTCAGCTGCAAAGCCATTTGAAGAACCTTCTCCTTCAGGTCACTGCTACTCTGTCACAGTTTGTCACAATCTGAGGAGCCTCTGTTACAGGGCCTTGGGTCATTACCCTGAAATCCCTCCTGAAAAGGCCTAGAGAGCTTGTTAGCTTTGTTTTGATTGCAGTCATTTCATTATCAACCCTACTTTCTCCTTAGCTCACCTGACAGATTTGCAAATAGAAATGAGTTGCCAGAAGTTCAAAACTCCTCTGCTACTGGCTTTACTACTGAACACAACTGTGATTGCCTATACAACAAGTGGCTCCACTCAGCAGCATCGTTCCAGGAACAGCAATTTGGTGCCAGCATTCAAATTCATGATTCTGGCAGAATCATTTTATGGAAGGGTGTTTAGGGAAATCTTAACTCTGCACCTTTGTCTACATTTAAGACTCTTGAAGCTATGATGGTATTGTTCAGGCAGGATTTGTTGTTACTTTTCAGGCAGTTATATCAATAAAACCCCTGATGCAGAAGTAGCTATACTAGTCTAGAATTCTCTTAAATAGGAATACTGTTTTGTTTCTCATACATTAATTGCTCTGTTAATGAAATGCACTTTGCTATGACTTTTAACTTCATAAATAGATCTGCTGTTTAATTGTTTACAGGAGGTTAAAGAATGCTGAGGTGACTAGCTCATGCTATCCTTAACAGATAAAACTAAGCTTTTTGTAAAAACAGCTTTTCTTTATGACCTTTTTTTCCAGATGTCTCTGTCTTCATCTCTGCCTAGATGTGTCTAACACAGGGATGTGTGTGCCTGTGCCTGCAGATTTATCTGGTATGTGCACACACATACAGATTTGAGAAGCTGTATAGCACAGTTGTTTGCATAATGAGTTTCATTTCTCTTCACAGGTCAGCACCTTAAGCGAACCCTGGAAAAACTATTGTGTGAGCAGTCAGCACACCAAGGCAGCAGCACCCGTTGGGTAGAGGTTGTCTTGGACAAAAAGCTGAATGCTGTGGTTTCACTGACTTGTCGTTGAAACCTTGTGGTTTCTGTGTAGGAGGCTGTATAGGCTGGACACGTTCGACATCCTTGTTTCTGAGCTGTGAAATCTGTACATCTAATTTATGAAAATTATCTCTGGTTCAATTTTATTCTTTTTTTTTTTTTTTAATGAAGTCAACATATTTTCCTTTCATTCAGTGGAAACAGTAATGGAAATGTTTTAAGATGCAATGTGAGCATGTTTTGACCTCAAAAAGCGAGACAAATCAAGATATTCTTGGTTAGATTAAGGTCTAGGAAGGAAATTTTAAATTAAAAAGGTGAGCCAGAGAGCCAGATGTGAGAGGAAAGCATTTTCTCAAGTGTGGAGACAAACAGAGTAAGTAACTGTGGGGAATGACAGAGGCATTATAAAATAAAAATCTTCCAGCTGAGAATTTGATTTAACAAACTCAAACAGCTAAGTAAGATAATTTAGAATAAACTGTGGTACTGGTACCATTTGAGGTAAGCAGCAGCATCTGTAGTCTTTCAGATGATCTAAATAAATAAATTTACATGTAAGGTAAATCCAGCACTAAAGAAAGTAATGGTAGGACCAAAAGGGAGCTGCAGCAGAAGCAGTAGCAATCACAGCAAAACACAATTGAACAGTTGATCAGTTACGTGTTTTTCCCTCTGTAGGTGAGTTCACAGGATCACAGAATCATCTCTTAACTGGAGCCAGGAGAGCCATGGACCCACCTGTATTAGTTTTCATTCCTTCTCTCACTCTCCTCCCTTCTGCTCTGGTGAGTGCCCCCCATCCTGTAACTCCCCAGAAGGCTGAGCTGTAGCAATACAGGACCTGACATTGGCATATATATACTGAACCTCTAATACTGGCAAATCCCATTCCCTTCACTCTCAGCAGCAGTGATCTGCAGATCTGCACAAACTTTGAGTTTTCATCAACAGTTTTACCTCTCCCATGCAAGTTCCAAAAAGCATGTACACCATTCCCTCTAAGTGAACCTGTGGGAATGACTTAAAATTGAGCAAAGACCTCTGAATAGAAAACAAAGGAGAAGAAAAATAACATTCAAGGTAATAAACCAAAGTTTCTCGCTGAAATATAAATGAAATTACGATTTGTGTGAAAAGAACTATTCAGTGTGTTTGTGGGAGTACCAAAATCTGTCTGAAAACATTAGTCAAAGACTTCTGTGTGAATAAACATTGAAAGTGTGATCACCCACTTAGCTATTTCAGAGGGATGACTGCAAGATTCATCTTAATAATTTTCAGTAATTTCCATAGCGAAACATCAATAGAAGACCATAGTTTTTAATTCCTTGTTACTATCTCATTGGTTCATTCAGGAGAGTTGTTCCTTTCCAAGGAAACAAAAAAATCAAAAGTGTTACTCTAACATTTTACCTTTGACACTAAAATGAAGGTGTCTTGTCCTGCTTGAGTTTTCTTTTCAGAAACCTGAGGCAGTAAACATGATGACTGCAGCTGTAGATGAATATACAAGAAAATAGTGAAACAGGTCCAGGACAAGGACATTTTTCTTGCCTGTTACTTATGAGCTTCTTGCAGACTTTACAATTGATACCTTGAGCAGGACAGTGCTGTTTCTCTGAACTAACTCGTGGGAAACAAAAAAGCAAACAAGGAGGCACTGAAGATCCTAGCCCAGAACAATGGAGGCTTTTGAAAATCACATTTTCCCCATTATCACTGCAAGATATGCAGATAGGCAGATAACCAAGGAGTAGCTTTCTTTTGAAGCACCCCAGGCTTTACCCAGAAGCAGTACCATAGGATTCATCACTCCTGGATCCTCCTCTTCTGATTATCATAAGGATTACACAACTACTCTGTTATTCAACCTATATACAAACCCTGTCAGTGCCTCTTTTACTTGGTAGCTAAGCTTCCCAGGATAGCTGCATCCCTTAAATGTGCAGGTTTGAACCCCGGTGTTGGTGGCCCCGCTGAAAAGTCAGATGCCGATGGCACTCCAAGGGCTGCAAAATAATTGTACTTGATACTGCTGCACAAAGGGCAAAACCGTGAAGGGAAGTGGAAACGTTAAACCCCAGAACGGGAAAACTCATGAGAATCGCAGAAACGGCCAGAAGAAAAAAGGAGACAAAGATACAATTTCCAAAACAATACCCGGAGATCAAAGAGGGCTGATGCGCTTTCAAACACTGTGGCGGGTCTGCAGGGAAAGGTTAAAGAACATTGTTTTCAAAGGAGCTGTGAAAAGTGCAGAGTGTGGCAGAGAAGCAACAGACCCTGTAGATTTTCCCTTGTCTCTTCCTTGCCGTTGCTCTCTACACGAGTGATTTGGCCACGCTGAGGGAAATGTTCACTTCACTTTAAACTGCCTTTAAATCGAGCAGAGATTAAACACTTCTACCCTCTGATATAATCATGTGCCATGGAAGCTCTCCTTGCTCAATGTCTGAGCTGCATTGTTTTCTTCTTTATTGCTAGACCTAGTTCAGTGCTTTCCCTCTCAAACTTTCCTTCTCAGCTCTGTTCATCACATCCTGATTGATTTTATTAAGTTTGGCCAATTTCTGTCTAAGCTAATAAATAACTAGAAATAGAAAAATGTTCTGTGCTGACACTTTCATATGATCATATTTAATATTCAATTTTCCATTAATTATATTTAATTATGAAATTTTCTTTGAAATAGTTTTAAAAGCTGGGAAAGAAGACTTTCTTCATTGTTTGATGCATAATATCCAACCTGAAGTGAGCTTTTTTTCCTTAGCCATCTCAATAATTGCAGTGTGTTTTGTGCCACTTCATGTGGTTTCTGTCAAAATAAAAAAAAATCAGTTGCTCTCCCTTTTTTTAGGTGATCAGTCTACCATTTATAGTCATTCTCTGTGCTTTCTTAGATCTTTATGATGCAGTATACATGCTCTGAAAAATTTTTATTTTTTCACAGGTGACAAACAGTTCCAGGGTTATATACAGTCAGTAACCATTGTTCCAGAAAGTGGAGGACAAAGAAAAAGGACACAAGTAAAAGCAGATCTTTGCCATAAAAAGCCTGAAATTGGTCCCTGTCTTTCCTACTTGATGCAGGAGGGTTAAGTGACCTGACATAAAAAAGGAAGGTCAGTAAGTAAATGTGCCAAAGTAGAACTACCCAGGCACTTCAGGGCAGTTCATAAGGGGCAGGGATAATGCAGGCTAAAGGTAAAAGAACTTCTGTCTTAATAATTTTTATCTGCTTCTAACAGGGCCAAGACAGTTTTCATTAACTTACCACTCTGGGCAGTCTGGATTTGCCAGCTGTTTGGACAGGTAGTAGTTTCCTTTTTCTCTGACAAAAAGATAAGTAGTGAAACTTTTGGAATTCAAATGGTATCTTTATGTTACTCCTCGATGTTTAAAGAAAGAAAGCTTCAATGTTTTTATTAAGGCTGAGAGGACGTTCAGGAGAAGCCAGTATTTCATAAAGAAAAATGTCTTCCCTATATAAAACTGTATTTCATACAATACATTTTCCCCTCATTAGTGTAAATCATTGTTCAGTGTTACTTAAAACCTTCCATAAGTTAGTGGAAAATGGCTTGATATGAGTTCCTGTGGATTGCTGTGCCTTATTATTTCTTTAGACCTACACAGCACTTTATTGCACCTGGTGAAAATGGGGTAAAAGAGCCTTATTTAGGTTTTTTTTTTTGTTGCCATTTTATCTATTGCCTGGAATGACAGTCCCTTTGGCTGCCCTCTTGCTCTGGACTTCTTCCAAGAAATCTATATATTCCTTACTGAAGGGATTCAGAGAACTTGTACCTGCAGAGTGTTGATCTACTTTCCTTCTCCTATGAGCTAAGATTACCTCAAGGATTCACTGTGCACGAACAAGAGCAGCTCAGTGCCAGGGGTGAGCATTCACATACCCATGTATGAATCAGAGCAGCTGAGTCCACACCTCCATTGCCTCTCAGTACTGAGAAAGCTTTCCAGGGCTGATTAGTCATTTGAGTGAAGTGCAATAAATGTCAGAGAAATGAATTAAAACAGCCTCGCTGAGTGTGAGGCGTAGCTGCTCTCTAGTGGACTTGTGAATACTGTCAGCAGCCCTAAGTACACTTAATCCCCAGAAAATAATAGTGTAGGTACCCTGCTGAGAGACACAAGATGAAAACTCCCTACACCTGTGAGTTCAGCTGCTTCTTCACTTTCTTGCCATCTCTCTTCTCCTTACCTAGCTGGCTTACACCAGGGTTACAGGGAAAAAACAATGCAGAAGCAGCTTTAAAAAATACCTCCTGTCCAGTGCTTGGAGAGACAATATTTCATTGTCTCTATGGTGTGAGTTTATTTGGTGAGGACAGTGTTTCCACGTAGCATCATGAGAGTGACAAGTATCTTAGAGCTAAGGAAAACTGTTTTATCAGAAAAGGGGAGGTGTTCAAAGGTCAAGTGCTTATTTCCTGAGGTGGCATGGAAAGCAGAGGAAAAAATATCTGCTGCACAGAGGACCTTCACTTTTGGGAACATGAGGTCTTCTTGGGCTTTGTCAGGAGAAAAGTTAATGATTTCCAGTGGATTGTGGTCAAGTTAGTGCACACACACAGAGGTCCTGCCCAGCAGGGTCTGGAGCTGGATGTGGCATGGAGCAGTGCTCAGCCTACAAACACCCCCAGGGACAGCACTTCTGTTCCTGACCTGTCCAGCAGCCTGCTCACTGTTCAACCTGCTGGCCACTACATCCACCAGGATGCCCCAAGCAGTAATTTTCTGCTTGTATTGATTCACTGACAGGTAATCTGTAAAGAATTTCAGAAGAAACCTATCAGTTACCTTCTTTTATTGCAATAATTTCAGCAAAAATCAGTGACGCATTTCATAAACAGCCCCTGAAATAACTTAGGGACCAAATAACCTGATTCAAACCCACTAAAGGTTTATTGGAAAGACTGAAAAATTAGTCTTTAATATGTGACCAAAATTAAGAGTGCAACAGATTTCTTTCTGCCTTGAGAGAGCCTTGATGCTGCGCAAGATTTGTTCAGCCACAGACAAAGCACTGGTGTGTTTGTGACTGTATTTTAGTCACAAATCCAAACCACAGATCAGTGGCACTGCTGTGAAGAAAGTGAACTCCATCCTTGCTGGAACTGGGACACCCACAGTAATGAAATTGGTTTGGTTGTGGATCCTCTGGTTACACTAGATCACAGTCATTCTCTTCTGGCAGGGACAAAGTCTACAATTTCTCATTGCTGATTTGTTGCTCATCAATAATAATTTGCATCTTCCATTGGGAAGGAGTTCACCAAGTCTTTCTCCCATATACATACCTAGAAAGAGAGAGATATGTGGTTCTGTGCCTGAAGTAAGGAGCTAAGCTAAGAGTCTGGAAGGGTTCCCACCTCTGCAGAGCAGAGTATTAAACACCTTCCTTTTACTGAAACTGAGGAGAGACTTCCTTACCTTATCAAGTAAAAAATCTGGATTTTGTAGTCTATGTCCCTAAGTAAATGGGTATATTGTCCATTGCCCCTTCCACTGTGTACATGAACACATGAGGTGCTGATCTTTGGCATTACACAAGCACCTAATCCTTAATATTGCAGTATAGATTATAGCAGAGAATGGGAAGAAAGTCTGACTTTTGCTACCCTTATGGACCCTGACTTCCATCCTTTAGTGGGAGTGAGGTAATGGTGGTTTAAATGAAAAAGGCTCAAACTTTAAAAATAGGAAATGCATTTTGGCTCCATAGGGAACTTAACAGGCACATCTGAAGGACCACCTTGATCTGTGACAATATGTCAGCCTGATCTCTGCAGAGGTGAAAATATGTACATGAAAACTAATATTGTCTATTTCCTTTCTGTTCAGCTTCCTGTATGCAGAGCCCAGGTTGTTTATTCTTGTGAATGATGCAATGGGTTAACGGATAGTATGTGGGTTATCAGTAAGGAAATCTGAAGGTACAAGGACCATAACAGTACCTAATGTTTCACTTTGATTAAACTGGTGGAATTCTGCCTAAATGGAAAATTGTGAAGGCGTACAGCCTTCATTTCATCAAGAGGATACGGTAGGAAGTAACTCAAAAGACAAATTTTCATGTTATTTCTAAATTATTGTCGTATTTCTAAATTATTAAATGCCTTGAGGGCTTTCAGTTCAAAACCCAGGCAGTCTTTTTACAAAAGATTTTACAAACTACGTGCATAGTCCTTCCTCCTTGCCAAGGCTGAGATTTAGGGTTAGATTTAGGCTCGGGGGAAGGGTTTGGTGGGTTTACTTAGGAGCCAAGAGAAGTCACCAGGAGGTTGCCATTCTCTAACTTAGCTTGCACGAGCTAATGAGTATGTTTCCTTTTGGATACTGCTTCCATGACAAGCAGCCTTGTGCATGTCAAAACACTTTATTTGCTTTAGAAATCTAAGTAAATTTAAAATATTTTATATCAATTTTTTTAAAAATACATCTTCCCGTTTGTTTCTTTGATGCTTTATAGAGCGTACAGCAATGCAGGATAAAACTTAGTTGCCTTTTAGAAATGAAAAGATCTGGCACACAGGGAAGCTGTCCTTAATCCCCCACTCCTGAGAGCTTCAAGGTGCATGGCAGAGCTTCCCTCACGGGGATCCACACGAGGCCAGGTGTCACCCAAACCCTCATGCAGTCCAGTCTGCTCCCCTCCAGGAAAGCCAGGAGAGAGGCTTGAGTATCCATGCACAGGAAAGGCAGCAGCAGGACCATTTCAGTAGCTGCATTCACCATCATGCATCTCAATGGTTCTGAAACGTCCTCTTGCTGCCTTATGCAAAAATACTCAGTGCTTTATGTGGGCAGCAATCGAGATTTTCTTTGAGGTGGGTCTAATCGACATTGTTTTTGTGCCCAACTGCTCTTGCTTGAATAAAGATCAAGAATAATGTTTTGTTGAAAACCTGTAGGGAAGGAATGCCCTTGGGTTACTCTACCTTAGTGTTGCATGTTGGTGTTTTGAAACTAGGGTGGGGTGGTTTATATTTTGATAAACCATGACCTAGGAGGGAAGTAAATAACCTGAAACCTTGACCTGATTAGTGCCTCGTTCCTCACCAGTGTTGTTGTTTATATGCTGCAAAACTGCCTGGGAGGGCAGCCAGGAGCTGAAGACAGTCCTTTACACTAAAGGCTGGCAAACAGTTTTCCTGGGATGACTTCACCAAATACAGCAGTTTAGCCAAGGCTCTGAGAGTTAAATGTACAGGCAATATTTTCCTCCTAAATTTAAAGGTGAGAGGTACCTGAGTGAGTGCCTTCAGTGCCAAGCAGGTACCTCCTGCTGCAAGGTGCAGGACCTGCACGGTGTCAGCCCCGGTAAGAATCTCTGCAGCATTAGTCACAGCTGGTGGCTGCCCACAGTCCTTCTGGCTGGCTGAGCAAGAAAGCTTGTGGCTTTCTTTCAGCTGCTTGCTAGAAGTCTGAAAGCCAGACATCCTCATTTTGGGCAAGAGATGCACTCCCTAACCTGACTTATCCTGCTTATTTCTTGCTATGGCCTGTCCACATCACAAGCCCTGTCTCCCCTGATGGTGAAGGAACAGCTCCCAGGGCCTCACTGTTTGTAAAGCCCATATCTCCCAGTTTCCTCTTTTTCACCAGATACTGACCGTTTTCCTCTCTGCCTTCAGAAACCTTGGTTTTGTTTTAAACAGATTAATTTTGTTTGCCTTGACAGAGGCTTTTTTGTAAAATTCTGCCTCATTGCTCCTTCCTAAATCTCAGACAGAAAATGCCTCCTTCTGTCCCCAGACTTGTTTTTCTCTTCTGCTGGGACTGATTTAATTCTTATTCTGATCTTCCAATATTGCTCAAAAGATGTTGCAGAAAACAAAGTTGTGTTGTATTGAAAGAGAAAACAATTTCAGAATGGGATGAATCACCCTATATTCAACCCCCAGCTAAAAATAATTTGAAAAAAAAGGATGATTCACAATAGAAAGTCTATATGAGGTTTCTCAAATTCATTTCTGATTTATCATCTGTGAGGCAATTCTGTGCTTGTCATTCTGGCAATGTGGTATCATTTTACTTGAAAATGGCTTGGAGGTTTTACTGATTCATTCTGGGAGATGACTTTGTTGGTAAATTAGAAGGTTATTTTTGCTTCTTTCATGAAGCATTTGAAGCATATTTCAGACTAGAACATTGAAGTAAATAAAAGTAAATATATAATAAAACATAACAATAAGTATAGTCAATATCCAACACAGTGTGAGGCTGTGGAAGCTTTTGCCTCAGTAACATCAGGGGCAAGACCTTTTTGAGGTTGAGTACAGTTAGGCACACTGGTAACATCATCTCTAGTTAAATTACAGCAAAGGAATGAAAAGAAAACATCAAACCTGGGGGACAGTGATGCCTGCCAGGCATTCCTTTGGATGCAGTAGTGCCTGGTGCCACAGGCTGCCAGAGCTACCCCAGCTGGGTGCTGGGGCTGGTTTTCAGTCCCCTCAGTCTGGATCTGCCCTTGCAGTTCCCTTCACCTGGGCAAAGGCTGTGACTGTTTCTGCAGCCTTTATAATGCTTGGCAAGCAGGACTGATGCCTGGATCTGGTGGCTTCCTTGGGGCTTAAAGGACAGTGATCCCCTACCTACACCAAAATTCCTGTCCCTCTTGATCAAATCAGACCAAAAGTCTGGTTTGGTGTGAAGTCTGTTTCCAGTTCCATATGGTGAGCAGAACAAGTATTTTGTAATCTGGCTGAAAATGTACCTTGTTCATATGCCTACTTTTGTATTATCAAATGGTCCCCAAAGAGAGAGTCCACAGAACAGCTTTGGTGGAAGTTGAGCTGTGTGCATCAGCTGCAGGAGCACTCTGGGGACCCAGCAGTGTTTGGTGGACTGGTGGGACTGGGTGCATTTGGGGGATTGGTGCATGAGGCTAAGGGAAGTTCCTGAGCTCACAACAACAACAGCACTGGATTTAAATTAAAAAATGTGAGTGTAGTACTGAAGTGCTCTTTATTTTCCATTTCCCTAACAGGAAATAGTTTTTCCAAAATCATTGCAAGGAATATTGTGAAGTAACCAAGCTTTGCTACCCAGACGAGAGCGATGGAGCAGGGAAGTGCACAGGCCTCCTCCTGAGCCCCTCCTGCTTGGCTGCCAGCCCCAGCTGCTGCAGGTCAGTGCAGTGCCTGGTGACTGCAGGAGGAAGGGTGGCTGAGAGGGTGACAGAAGTTAGTGGAGGCTGCCACGAAGCCCTGTCACAGAGGTGTGACATTCACGGCAGTGCTGACACGCTCGCTGTGAATTGCGGGAAGGGCACACGAGGTCGGGTGGCAGAGCTCCTTGGCTCTCTCCCTGAGGGCTGCCTGGACTAGAACTCAGCTGCTGCCTGGTGAAAGCTTTTTATGAATCACTTTTAATTAATACTGGTGAAGGTGGTGGGAGGGGTCAGTATGAAGAGTGTGGCCAGAAGCAGTGCTGCTGACAGGGCACACTTCCCGTGCTGGCACAGGCACAGCGGCAGCAGCGCGGTTCTGACATCTGCAGCTGCACATAAACTCCACGTGCTGACAGTTTCCCCAGATAGGCTCTGCCAGCACTGCCAACAAAACTGCCTCTGGAATGAGTCCAGAGGAGAGCCACTGACTTGATCACAGGGCTGGAACACCTCTCCCTTGAAGACAGGCTGAGAGACTTTGATTTTTCAGCTTGGAGAAGGAAACCTTATAGCACATTCTGGTATGTAAAGGTACAAGAGAGCCGAAGAGGGACTTTCCAGAAGTGCACAGGACAAGGGAGAATGGCTTTAAGCTGAAGGAGTGTAGGTTTAGATTAGATTTAGGAAGAAATTCTTTACTGTAAGGGTGATGAGGCACAAAACACTGCCCAGAGAGGCTGTGGACTCCCCATCCTTGGAGGTGTTCCAAGACCAGGTTGGATGCAGCTCTGAGCAACCTGGTCTGGTGGAAGGTTTCCTGCCCATGACAAGGGTGTTGGAACTGGATGAGCTTTAAGGTCCCTTCCAACCAAAACCACCCTAAAATTCTGTGATTAACTGAATTTTCACAGTCTAAAAACTTTTTTAGAACTACATTTCATATACTTACCAACCACATCTACTGCAAAGATGGTAGACATGATTTGTCTCTGACTTATTTAGAAATCCTTTTACATTATTAAACCAGTGTGCTTTGTTTGGGGGAATTTATTGTTCTTCTAGAAGATATTCTTCCTGGTGTTCTAAGGGCAGTCATATTCATGTGGGGAAAAATTAAATAGCCTGTCCAGAACTGAATTTCAAGCTGAATATATCACAGAGAGAAAATAATATATATGTTTTTCATGCCTTTGGTGTATTCTAAGTCTATGAGCTGTCATACCAGTAAGCAACCACCTCTTAGGGGCAGAAATGAAAGCCTCCCTTTACAAACCTGGATTCACTCACACCCAAAGCTCACCACAGCTAGAGCAACGTGAGCACTGCAGTTCTAACCAGGGTGCTAACAGTTCCTTTCACATGCACATTGGTGCCCCCTTTCCTTGGCACAGGAAACCGGAGAGCAGCCAGGAACTCCCTGTCTGTAGGTGTCAAAACCTGCACCTCCAGATATCCCTGCGGGCTCTGTGGTCGCTGAGCTCGCCCCTGGGCACACCTGGGTGTCAGTCTGCTCCCTGCCAGCTCAGGTCAGTGTGAAAACCTGTGCTGCTTTGTGGCAAAAGGGACCCTGGGGACATGACAGTCACACATGCTTTCTGTGGGTGCCCAGGGGGTGTCTTCAGCTTAGAAATGTACCCTTTTAATGTACATCTCTACCCAGATGATGAGTAAGATATGACCAAAGCTCTAACTACTCACAAGAACATGAAGCCTGTGAGTGACAATAAGGCAGTGTTGTAGAAAGAACAAGGCAGCAGAATAAGGGATTTAAAGATACCTTGTTTTAATGAAGTCAAATATAAAAATGTAGGCTGATCTTTTGTCACTTCTGCTGTTCTGCCTTACATTTTGCAATCCCATACATGAATAGCAGTAAATCTTTATTCTAACACTGATATATTCACAGATTTGTATTTTGCAATCCAATACATGAATACATTTTGCAATCCCATACATGAATAGCAGTAATTTTATATTCTAACTCTGACATACTCGCAGATTTGTATTTCTGAGGGTAATACAGACAGATTTGTAGATTTGGTCTTAATTACAGGCAAAGACAAACTCATCTGCCACAGCAGTGTTCAGCCACCTGAGAGTTTTCCAGCAGCAGGTAGTTCACAGGTACTGAAAAGGTTATCAGATGTCAAAGGTTCTCATTCAAGGTTGCCTTTAAAATGATACTGTCTGTCTACTGGAAATGTTTTACTCCTGAAGACTTTGTCAGAGGGTGTTTCCTTAGGTATTATCTCTGCAGCTGGAAATGGCCTAAGAGATGTTTTTACTTGGTTGCTGCCATAGAAAGTCAAGTTTCATTAAGCAGACTAAGACTCAGATATTCCATAAAGAATTGATTAAAGTGACAACATCAGTGAATGTAAAGTGAATTTAAATTTACATTTCTATGAATCAAAGGCCTAGACAATCTAAAATAAGAACTTTACACTTAGGAAGTAGAAAAATAGCAGTACTCACTGTGCAGTTTGAAAAGCTGTCCTGTGGTATAGTCAAATTAATTGCTTTCCTTTGCACCCATGGTCAGGGTTAGGCTAGAAACTTTGGTTTCAGACTAATTATTTTCACTAAAACTTCAGAGTACTTGAATTTGTACGTTGATCTTTGTAGTTGGCAGTGCTGCTGGAGTTAGCATAATGTGGAGTTTACTTTAGTAATTGTTCTTATAGATCTGCCCATTGCTCCCAATCCTACCTAAGTCATTTTTTGTAGCAGTGATGAAAACTTCTGCAATTTCGGTACTCAGTGTTTAGGTGGTTGGACAAAGTATCAGAAACCATCTGTTTCATACAACAGAAATAAACATGAGAGGGATAGCAAAAGGTTTCTGCCAGAGCAATGCCACCTGTGTTCTACGCCCTAAGGAATGACCCAAACAATGGGATAGGTTCATGAATATAGCAAAAAGCTGTTGAAGAAAAATGTCTTTATCCACATACCCATGGAGTAACATCATAACATGGCCAATCTTACCAAGTTTCACAATGAATCGTAGGTGGGAACTGAAAAAAGCAAACTGTTGCCCAAACATCATTACGGTAAGTGTAAAGGAAAAGAAACATTGTAGGTGGGGATCGTAGTTCTGAGCCATTCCTTTGGTGTCTTATATGTAACTGTCCCAAAAAAACCCCAGCAGGACTTCACCGTCACAAACGTCCCGTTCTGCAGACAGCCTGCCTGTTCTTGCCTGGTTGGCCACAAGCCCTGAGCTCTTCTGACAACAAGAGAAGGCAAGAATGCCACTTGACGCATTTACATTTCCACTGCTGTTCAGTGATCTTTTCCCTTCTGTCTGCGGTTGTTTAACCTTGATCCAGTCATTCAGGTGAGAACGGAGAAAAGCGCACACAGGGCTATGTATTTTTCCTCCCGTGTGTTGAGACACAGCACGGTCAGAGATGGACTCAGTGGCCTTCGAGGTGAAGTGTTCTTTGAAAACAAAACAATATTTTGATTATGGCTCAGTGACATTTAATTTCTGCAGCCAATTATTATTTTACCGTCTGGAATAGTGAGTGTTGAATTTTCTCCTGGGGATGGCTGAACCACAAAGGAGATTGTGGGGAAGCACCATCCTGGTGCCAAGCTCCAGAATTCACGGTGCAGCCAAGGATCAGCTTTACATTTTGCAAAACCATCTTTGCTTGTGCGTGCTTAGACTTTGTTATTTGCAAGCTGTTCAGCTGCAACAAAAATTTCCGTGGAGCAGGGAGCAGGGAAGGGTGTTTTGGGATAAAATCCAGGCTGCTGTTTCCAGCCTGTGAGCTGCCTACACTGCACTGGCAGCTACGAATTAGGTGACTCAGTCCTGTGTGGTCACAGTCAGTCAGAAAATAGCAATGTTTGTGGCACGCAGGGTGCTGTGGCTGGTCCCATCCTACTGAGCAAATCAGTGTTTACAACGACCACTGCACTTTTCCTTTCCCTGCTGCAACAAACACCCAGAGCAGCCTGCTTGATTTTTCAGTAGCCCAGTATATCCAGGGATAGCAGGGCCAGTGCTTTCAGAAGCGAGTCTTGGAAAGAGTGGGTGAAAATTGCCTCCTCCATTTAGACACCTAAATAAAATGCCTGCCTTCAAAAAAATGTTCTGAAAGCCCCAGACCTTATCATTAGTGGCATATTGTTGAGATCTGTTATCTGTGTGGTTCCACCAAGTGACCTAGAATAAGAAGAGAAGAATTCTTGTTTTTAGAAATGGAAGAATTTGCCCTTTAGGGAGTCTTCCATGACGCAGAAATATTCAGGCTCTCTGCTGGCCTTTGCTGTGACTATCATTGCATGGGATGTTCTTCCTGAGCAGTGTGGAGTTGCCCAGTGGCAGTCAAGGAGCAGAAGCAGCTGGAGGTGATCCAGGATTTGCTGGTCGTGCGGCTTTCCTGGGGCGAGCAGGGTTGGGCAGAAAATCCACCGCAGCGCGAGCGCGCGCAGGACAGCGGAGCGGGGGAATTCAGGGCACACCACAGCAGCCGTAGCCGCTGCTGCAGGCCACGGCCACAGTGCGGATTGAGGTTGCCCTCGCATCTTTTCACTGATTTCTTTCAGCGTCTCTGCAGCCAAGAAAGTCAGGTCCGCCCTTCTTTTAGCTTCACTTCAGCAGAGCCAAAGCGGACTTCCTGCTGTCGGCTGCGGCAGGGGGCAGAGGGCTGGGGCAATGGCAGGGAGTAGCACACAGGTCCTTGGTGCCAGGCACAGTCAGGGGATTTGTGTGGGCAGCTGAGGGCATCACAGGGGCTTGGGCTGAGTATTTCTACAGCTTCATGTTGGACAGGGTCTGGCTGCAGATTTACACCGACTGGGAATCAGGAAGCAGGGAAATACCACACCACGTTTGATTTTATTGTTATTATGAAGACAACGCCCCAAAGACCCTAATTCTGGTTTATAGGAATAACTAGAGCCTGCCTCATCGCCTCTAGGATCTCTAGGATTTCACTTCAAGTTAGCTCCAATTAAGAAAACTTGTTTTTTCCTCTTGCCAGAAGGAGCAGTTTCCTTGAAATCACTGGATTTAGATGGATATTACAGGACTCAATCTGTATGCTGAAGTGTTGGTCTGAGTTGACTAAGAAAGGGGTCCTTAATTTGGATTTCTATCTCTAGGTACAATCTTACAGGTTGTCAAACATCATCCTTTTCTATTGAATAATGAAGGGGAAAATGGTTTCCTGAAAGGGCTGTGTGAGAGGCAGAGCACTGTCTAATATTTAATCTAGATAAAGTTGCATTAGGAAAAAAAAAGACTTGAAGGAGTCTATAGACCGCTTTTTTTCTGTCAGAAACATGCAAAAAGAATTGCCATGCTAGGCAAGATCTGTCTATACATCCTAGAAATGCAATATTTAGTAGAGGTAATCCCCATTGTAAGGTCTTTTTCTCTCTTTTGGTAACCTCCACAAGAAAGAATAAAAATGGATAAACTGTATGGGCACCTGTCAGTCTTAATCCAGAATACACCTGTCCTCACATGGAGTTATTCAGAAAGATCTGCTCTTCAACAGATCCAGATTCCACCCTTAGAAATGTGGAGCAGGAACATCACCTTAAACAAGAGCTGAAGTCTTCCCATAGCTAAAGAGACACTGCTCTGTAGTCCTACCTTTTATTAGTGTGCATTCTCCTTCCAAATTACTGATCCATAAAATTGAAAATGCTGGTACTGAAATGAGAGCTGTGCAAGGGAAAAAAATGATGATTAAACAATTTGCCTCTGTCAATGGCTTCCAGACAATAGCCTGTATCTGCAGTTCTGCATTTCTTTGGTATAAGAAGAAACAGGTCTGCAAGGAGGCTTCTTAAAACAAAAAATACTCAGCCTAACTGCTGGTTCTGCCTGTGAATTAAGTATATCTGTTGGCCTGTAGGGGCTTCTGTGACTCAGAATTGAAGTGAGATTCACAGGAACATTTGTTTACTATGTATCTGACCAACCACATACAACCTTTACCAAGGCAACTAAATCAGAAAGAGAAGAGCAATGCATTAGGATAGTATAGCATTTGTGATGTAGTTTTTAAGGTATGTTCAAGATGAAAAACATACACAGGTCATAAGCACATGTTGCTGGAATGAAGTTTCCCAGGAACCAGAAGACATCTGCTTTTTCAGGGCAAAGATTGCTAAAAGGCATGGTATGACACTGAAAAAGATTATATATATAAAATAGAGAATATCAGTACAAGATATAAATCAACAGCTACAGGTCAGACACTTTACTGCTTAAATAGACTGTGCTTGATTCCTCTAGATGCAAATTTGCAGTGTTGGACTTCAAAATTCCCAGAATTTGGGTGGAATGGATGATGTGCAGCTGAGGGCATATATCATGGCAAAAGAAAAGGAGTTCATAGTCAAAGACCCTGCTGAAAAAACCTGACGTTATCCTCAGGGAATACTTCTTCCTAAAATCCTTAAGCCTGTTTTGGAGTGATTTATTCTAAACAGAAATGTTAAGGGGGTTTGCTTTTGAGGGGTAGAAGAGGTTTTTTTGGGGTGTGGATTGCAGCCAGCACAGGTTGAGATGCCAAGCACTTTGTTTACAGAACACACTGGCCAAAGCTTTTTTCTCAGGCAGCAGAGTGATATCACTACTGCTAATCTTCACTTCCAGTAATTTTCTGCACTTCATGAATAAAATAGGGAAACAGTACAATATTGCCTGAGAGCTGTCTGAAAATAAATGTGTTTGTATTTGTAAGGAGTGAGGGCATTTGGATGAGTACAGCACATAAAGGACTGTGGATTCTTTTGCAAGACCTCATGCTGGATTTATCTGGTGTACAAAATAACGCAAATAATGAGAGAGATGAGTAAATTGAGTGCTTTTTCTGTCAATAGCAAGAATCCAATGGGAAAATCGGCAAGGTCATGCAGTTAAAGGCTAATAATGGAACTCAGCAACAGGCTGAATTAAGGTTGATCAAGTAAATATAGCTGCTGCTCTTTTAATTATGAGAGTAGGGGTTTGCAAGTGTACTGCCTTTCCCTAGCAATTTTCTGTGCCTCCAGAGACCTGTGGACTCTCCTTGAGGACAGGAGATGAATTAGCCATGCCTCTCTTGGATTTACAGACAGGTTTGTTTGAGATTCCAGTTTTACTCCAAAACCAAAATGGTATTCTCTTACATAAACATTATGGTATTGAATCATGGCGTAATGAGATGTAACAAAGTGGGAAGTATAATTTTGAAATACTTTGGGGTTTCATTCTTACTCTTTCAAAGTCACTTCCAAAATCTCAAGAACTTCTCCCAGCTCTCCCTCATTTTCAGTTACATTATTCAAATTCTGCCATTCCTGTCAGAACCTTCATTTTGGTGTCCTTTGAACTGCTTAAAGTAAAACTTTTAGACACTGTGCTGGTATCAGAGTCTTCTTAGGTCTGTGAGCTCTGAAATGAGATTTGTCCTCTTTGAAGGTAGAAAAAAACCTGTGTGTTCACAACTTCCATCCATAGCAAAAACAAAACCTCCAGGCACATCACCCAGCATTGCTGTAAAGATGCCTCTGTAATGAACCAGATTCTGCTGATGTTGAGGCTGTTCTCTCTCTGGCTTTTCTCTCCAAGCTGTCAAACCTCATTCACAGCAGAGCCACAGGCAGAGGTGTGGTGTGTGTCTGCACAGTCTGCTCTTATAAACTTATTTTCTGCATTAGTCTCTCACTACTGACTTGGGTTTTCCTCCACCTGCCCCTGCTTTTGTACCAGAGCAAACCTTGGTGTTGAGAGATGGGGACTAAGAGGAGGTGCTTGGAACTGTTTCACAGGGTTTCTATGTACAAAAGCATTTCTGAACCACTTGAAATCTTTAACTTTGGTTAAAGTAGATCAGTATCTGCCAAAAAGAAGCCCTCAGGTGCACTTCCACAGCCACATGAAACAAGCAGCCACCTGTGACTGAGTCGTGCAGATTGCTTAGTACCAACAGGATCCTGGTTTTCCTCATCTTTTGCATCCTCAGCTAAGCCATGGAAGTTGTATTTGATAGGAAGTGCTATGATGCGATAAAAATAAATCAAACCTTGTTTTGGTTTGATGAAGAAGAAATTATTAAGAATAATTAAAATTATTCTATCTTTTGATCATTAATGGTGAGAGGCTGACTGAAATGAGAAAGGAAACAAAGAGTATTGATGAAAATTACCACTGAAAGCCACATTGTCCTGTATGCCTCAAGACTTTACTGGGTATCCAGTGAGCTGAGTTACTAACATCAGACTCCAGGCTGCAAAAGCCTCTGCACAAACTCTGGACCGAGGCTGTGTGCTGGTGTTTAAAAGTCAAATGGAAAGCTTGACAGCTGATAACTTTATCACACAAGTGTGCCTTTTTGTGCTTAGTCTTTAACACTGCTGTTAAAGCCTGCTCCCTGTCCCTTTCCTTTAATAATTGAAGATGAACCCTTTGTTGCATGTAGAAGAAGCTATCAGCTTGTTATAAATGACTGAAGAAGGAAGTGTATGTGTCATTGGAGATGTTCAAGAGGTGAGCTGAACTGTACCACCCTCTGCTTGCTGCCAGATCAAAAGCCAGTCCCTGAAGTTGTATGGCTGCTGTTAATTTCAGAACAGCACCCTGTTTCCCTGGGCTCTGGATTGTGCATACCTGAATGAATCACAGGCCCCTGGGCACAGGTGGGCAAGGAATGTGTTGGCAAAGACATTGGAAAGGCCCTGCTGGAGGAGATCATCTTAACACAAGGCAGGGAGGAGGAAAGATGATGCTCAGCTGGGTAAAGCAGATTGTGTCTGCCAGAAATCTCTCATAGCTATTATAGCTATTCCCATAGTCATGTTAAACAAGCAGCCACCTGATCACATTGTGCAACACATCCTGTGTTTAAAGATGTTCATGCTTTTGTGCCAGTCTGCCCATTGGGAGGGATTGGGATACTGAACTTGCATTTTCACTCTGAGCCTTGGAGAACTTCCTCCATTGCTGCCTGGTGTATGCCTCTCGTTTGTGCCTTGAAATGGCCCTCTGCTGTATTCAGTTAAACGTGAAAATCTCCTCTAGAATTCAGGTTTTAATCTTTAAAAAGGAAACCTGGAAAAATGGCACAGATGTTTACTGTTAGGAGTTAGACTAAGCATAAGCACCATCTTTGTCTAGGACTGTTCTGTATCCAGGTGATGCTTAAATCTGGATTTGTGTGTATTCGGTAACGTGAAGATTTTATTCACAAGGTTTTATTCACATTCCTCTTGGAGCTCTGTTACTGCAGGATTCTCCTTGGCTTCCATGTAGTCCCTGCCTGCTGCTGCAAAGCTCATTTTCCAAGGCCACCTCTCTGCTTCAATAATTTCTGTGCTCTCTCTGCCATATTAGGTGCAAGTGGAATGGCAGTTCCAAGGCCAGCCTTGATGTACTCTCAACCTCATGATCGTCTCTCACATGCTGTTGGTACATTCCCTTCCACCTCTCACTGGCCTATGCTCCAAGGCTCTGTCACCCACTGTTACATATTTTAAGAGTGCCCATTTTTTGGTGTTTCCAAAGCATCCCAATTTGGGTCATCTTTAGATGGCTTTTCTAAGAAATTACTGTTGGAAGGACAGTAACATTCCTTGGATTTCTGGCCGATATTGTGTTACGTGTTATCTGTCTTCTGATGAGGTTGAAAGCTTTCTAGGGCATGGGGCTATTACAGTTCTGCCTGGATAGTCCCTAAAACAACTCACATGCAAATAAAAAAGAGTGGTAATTGCTAGGAACTCAGTGAGCATAATCAAGTAACATCTACTGAAGTTGATGTAATGTTTTTTAAAGAGATGATGCCTTGAGCAAGACAGTCTCTCAATGGAAACTGCTGAAATAAGTGTGAAATGATTTCTTTTTGTCTGACTTATGCCACCTTTTGAACTATGAAAGTTTCAGGATGGCAAGAATGCCACAAAAATTACTGTTCCAGACTCCATTTTCCATTAAATACCTAGATTCAATTTGAATCAGTGCTTCACTCTTAAAAACAAATCATTTTATATCTTAAAAGGAATTAATCTGCCACTTTGACATTTTCAGGTGCTATTCAAAAACCACCTTAAACTTTTGAACTCCAGGACAATGAGCCAGCAGCTCACATGTGATTCATCAATGTAAATTCATTCTGACTCCAACATGTAGAAGGAAAATCACTCCAAGAATGCAGCTGTAGATATTTAGACATGTCCCAGATGGCCATGATATATCTGTAAACTCTCACTATAAAGTAGTTTGGGTGAAAAGGGACATGGTGAACCCAGTAAAGGGAGAACCTGTGGGGTAACCAGGTCTGTGGTGGAGCCAACCTGTGACACCTCATAAGGAAATGCTGGTGTTGAACGCCAGTGTTGAAACATCCGAGTGGTGACCCAGTCATGGCAAAGGACTTGGGGGCCTCATTCCTCCCTTGGCATAGATTACAGAGGAGCTCTGGCCTGCCCATCAGGCTGGGCCAAAAGCTCTTGGTGTGGTAAATGAATGCCTGCCTAGGCAGAGCTAGGAAAGGCTGGTTTGTTTTTCCCTTGACACGTAGCTATTTTCTCCTGTCTGTCCTTCCCTGTGTTTTGGTCAGTATGAGCACGGAACAAATGTGACAGGGAATGGATGTCAGAGGAAGTTTCCTCTCCTTTATTTTCTGCATGGTCTTGCTGCTTCACCTTCCTAGGAGAAGTTTCAAGTGGCTGAACAGAAGGCACAGGGGCAGCAGCTTTGCTAAGGAGGCACAAGGAGAAGGACGAGAAGCCTCCAAGGAAGCACGGTGCTGGTGAAGGATTGTGTTAGGGATTGGCTGGGTGCTGATGCCAGTTGTGATCCAAGTGCCTGTAAGCCACTGGAGACTTGGGGAGGGAGGGTTTGAACTGCCTAGGGCTGACTGAGGCCGTTTGATTGCTTTCCCAAGGCAACCTTTGGCAGAGCCAGCAGATCTCTCCGGTTGCCACCTCAGCGTGCAAGCGCACATTTAGGGATGTCGGGTCTCTTCTCGTCCCCTTTACAGGAGCAGCTTCTCAAAAGAGCTTTTGTCTGGAGCAACTGCCCAGACAGCTGGGCAAACCCGTGCTGGTCTGTTCCTGTTTCCCTTCCCAAGAGCAATACTCAGCCCTAGGCTGGAGAGCCTGGCATTGGCTGCCTGAGCCAGGATGCTTGTGGTCTTCTCAGAATAACACCACCCTCAACAGGAGCTTGGCAAGTGCCACGGGGAACACACGGAAGGAAACAAGATGGATCTGTGAGCAATGTCTTGGGTTGCTCTCCCAGCAGGATGCTTGCAGAGCCATCATCTGAAGCAGACTTGGCAGTATTCAGTCAGCACTGGAAAATTCAGACTTTGAAGCCGCCCTGGCTGATTGCGCCCAGCTCTGCAATCATGGAATATGGCTGGGAGTGAGATGGGTGGGAGGTGAGAGCAGCACCTTTGGTGACCCTCACTGGAGCCACAACAGCACAGCAAGAGCCAAGACTCCCGTAAGCCTCCACGTCTGAAGGCCAACAGCCTGGGCCGGGGAAGACCAGGAAGGGCAAGGTGTGACGTGCTCCTTGCCAAAAAGCAGAGAGGCAGGATGGGGTGGGACGTTTTCTGGTGGCCCTGCAGGTCGCCATGCAGGGAGGCAGGGCTGGTCACACACGTGGCAGCGCTGTGCTTGGCAGAGCAGCGGGGCTGTGGGCAGGCAGTGCTGGCTCCCCGGGCTGCTGTCGGCGCGGCCCTGGCACGCTGGCCCTGAGCCCGCAGCCGCCGCCCGCGCCACAGTCTGCCCTTTGTCTGTGGGGCCGACGCATCCAGAGGCTGTAGCTGCGTTTCCTACACCCACTGGGAGGATGTGGGATTTTCCTGGCTGCGAAACGCAGCAGCAAGAAGCCCTGCAGGCTGGGCCTGTGACTCAGCTGCCGGCGATGGGCAGAGGACGGTCCAGACGGGCTCTCCCCTCTCTCTCCGTGTGCGCCGCAGCCCAAGCCACAATGCTCTTGCAAACCTTAATCCTTTTGTTTCCCATCCCGTTCCTAATTTGGCCAGGCGAGAGAAGAAATTAATCTCGCCGGCAGGAGATACCCCAACTGGTTTGGAGAAACAAACACAAGATTTTTATTTTAAAAATATTTCATTCCTTTCATCACAGTCATTTCTGCAGAAACACAGTCAGAAGTTGCTGTGTAGGAGTATGGATTTCTGGTAACAAGGCCACCTACACAAATCCACGGCAGGAAATAGGAAGCCCATACCCAAAGCCTCCATTGTCTAAGGCCCAGTTTTGCAGAAGTGCTAAAGCACCACTTAGTCCCGCTGCAGGCAATGGGAATAGGTGATGCTGAGCCCTTGGCAGAAGGGGGTCAGGATTGCACCATCCTAGACCTTGACTCGGTGAATCACAGCATTGCAGGGCGTTTGCTAGTCGGGAGAACTCTGAATCTCGCTGCAAAAATCCCCACACAATAAATAATACCCTGTTAATTCATCTGTTGCATCTTGGGTTGGTACTGGGAAGAATAAAAGTACCAGTTTCTTCCCTCCTACCTTCTAAAAACTCTTTCATTTCTAGGAAAAACTCCTTTAAGTGTGATACATAAGCATTTTCAACTCCTATTTTCTCTTGGATTTGTAATAGTGCTATTTTTAATGCTGTGAGCAATAATAGAGTTGTTTTCTGCAGAATGAGCCTAAGCGTTTAGCCCACCCAGACAGTGACCCAGTTGATCAGGATTCAACAGAAAATATTTCTCTATTTCACAGCACAAACAGAAATAATATTCAAGCCTGTTGGCCATTTTGATGAGTACTTTATTGGTTCCTAAGGTTAAGGAGGAGGATGAAAAAGAGCCATGTAAAGGGATATATTTACCCAGCACTAGTCTCAACTATGGTAATTTTCTGCTTAGAGAAAATAATTGTAGTTTTAGCACCTGTTCTGCCTGATATCTGCTCTAGATATCAGAACCTTCACTGACGTGGATTTTTTTCATCTAGGCAAAAGGTACCTGTCATTCTTCAACTGACATCAATAACTTCATCAATAACTTAGTTAACCTGATAGGAAAAAATCCGAACAACACCCCAAAACTTTGCTAAATTTACATCCTTTTCAAAAGGACCTATTCTGCAGCAATTCTCTTTGACCCCACAAGTGTATTATGGACTGATTTAAACAAACCATTCAAAAGATTTGTGGGAGCTCTGCTTCTGTGTATTTCCTTGGCCAATCATGTCCTAAGCTCTCTAAAGAGGAAACGTGGGGAACAGAGTTCAACTGAGATGATCTGACACTGTTTTTTAGAAGCTGGTAAAATGTTGCTTTTTCTTACTGAAATACCTTCTAGTGCTCCTAACTCAATCTGCAATGTTCATGGTCAGTTTTTCCTTGATGTTTAGAGCTTTCATGGCACTCCTCATTTGGATGGTTGAAAACACTCAGAGTAAATTATGTGACTGTTTTCTCTATATTGAGGTGGAGAAGGAACCATACTAGGAAGCAATTTCAAACAATAGCATGGATGTGTGAATTATGCTGTTTTTGTTTTATTGCACTAAGCTACATTTTTGGGTAGAGAGTGGTTCAAAATAATGTTGGAAATGATTTAGGTTAGCTGTTCCATTTGCTTCCTATGGAAACTGATTTTTATGGCTTTATTTAATGTGGGGGGGTTCGTTTCATAGTGAAACTTTTGTCACTGCTAGAACCAGTTAGAAGCTTTCAGAGGAAATAAAGAGGCCCTGAGAGCAAGAGAGTTTTATACCTTTACAGCTCAGGCTTGACAGTTTTGCTTTGGTAATATTCTCTGTGTTGAATCTAATCCAGACAAGCAAAAAATAAAAGCCTTGAGCAATTTCAAGTTCAGTAATTAGTGAGTCAGGACTGCAAAGAGTTCAAGAGCTATAGGTTTAGGTCCCCACACTGGAGTTACAGCACATCCCTAAAGGTCAGCACACTCACCTTGGGGACAAGAGTCTAATTCTCAAATCCTTGTTCCTCTTGACTCGAAGCCAGGCCGTGGCTCCAGCTTTCCCATATCCCAGGGGAGGGCCACAAGCATCCTGCAGCGAGCCTGGCTCAGTCTCTCTGCTGGAGCAGTTCCATTCGATAGCAGTATTCCCAAAGGGAGAAGATGACTCTGCAGAGTGGTCAGGGCGCTCGGGGGGACTGTGTGAGAGGCGAGGCGAGCTCTCTGCTCTCCTGAGAGCGAGCCTGCAATTATTGATACAGAGTGGGAGTTTCAGAAAGTGTGGTTTGGGGGTTTAGCTTTGAACAACTGACTAATAATTTCAGCATTTTGCACAGGGGTTGTGAGAGAAGCCTTGCCTTCTTCCTTTCAGAGAAAATAATTCTGCATCCAGCCACGTATTTCAAGGCCAGCCTGGATGGTGTTTGCGAGCCTTTCCCTCCTCGTTGAAAGCCGCAGGGGAGGCAAAGGAGCATCACAGCTCTCTCACCTCGCAGTCAGTAAGTGGATGCCCTCTAGCGAGGCTGCCACGCTCTCAGATCTGCCGGCCCTCGAATTGAGACGTGTGACACAAAGAAAGCTTTGCAGCCCTATCCCCGGAGGGTGCCTTTCCTCAACTCCCAAGGCTCAGCTCAGCCTGTAGACGAGCAGTTTGCTGCCTGTGCCCTGCTCAGAATCCACTTGTGCTATCCAGGGGCATGTAAAAGCAGTTGTAGTGTGGCAGTATTTGATTTATTTAACTCAGGGAGGAGCTTTCCAGGGAATTAATATTTAACATTTTAAATACGTGGTGTGATTTCACCAGGCAGTTTGCAGGATGTGAGAGTTAGTCTTCAAAACTGTAAATGACCAATTTAAGTACTTTAATGGTAAATGCCTCATCAGTTTATGGAACCATTTGGGCTCTGTTAGTAAGACTCCTGGCATGTGAATGTACACAAATGTTTCTTCTGTTGCTTTCCCCCATCCTCTTTTAAATGCCAAGATTAGGTGTACCTGAAAAGAAGCCTTTTCTCCTCTGCAGTGGTAGAAGTTGACTTTGTGCTCATTGCTCTGAAAACAAACTCACACTTAATGAAGTGAGAGCACAGCACTCCTTGGCACTTCCTTGGGTCTCTTTTCCCTAAAGCCAACTGAAGATTTGCCTTAGTGTGGAACTGGCAGGATTGTGGGACTGTACTGTGGGCCTGAGAGATGATAAAGAACTTAGAAGCTGCATGTGGGACATGAAAATTGCCATGCAATTGTCATATTTTGGAACATAACTTGTAAGGAATTTCTTTTCCTCTTGAACTATTTTAAAGGCCTGGTACTTTTTTACTTCAAAACGTATTTCATTAGAAGTAATTTGCAATATTATCTCCCAAGGAGTTATTTATTGCCCTTAACAATGCTTTGATATTAAGGTGCTTGCCAGACACAAACTGCAGTTGCACTTTCCTTTCTGTACAGTATCTGCTTCAAAGGAACACTCAGAAGGAGAACCAGGCTTTGCTGATGGTGCAGAGGAAGGATCTCAGCTGGGTGCACACAATGGATGTCTGGATTGCAACCTCCTGAGGGGAATCTGCAGCTGCCAGGTAAGGACCCACTCTCCAGAGTCAGCACAAGGATGGGGTTCACAGCCAGCTGCCAGGCTGAGGAGGGGATGATTTCCCTCTCCATCCCACAAACCAAAGCACCACGAGACACTTGTTAACACTTGCAAGTTTTGTGCTCATTCAGACACTGCCTGACATTACAGACTTCAGAGATTAATGGGCAAACCAGAAATAACATTTCACCATTGCAGTACACATGGCAGCTATGATTGTGTGGCTTTTTCCTACCTTCAGGGCAGGTAATGGGATTAGAACAGGAAGAGAGAAGTGACATGCATCATAGGTAAACCACAGTCATCAATCTCTTCCTGTGGCAGCAGAAAAAAAAGTACAGTCACTCTAACAGGCTCTGGGATTCCCCATCATCGACTAGAACTTCAAACTTCCCTTTCTGAATATATGTGGTTAGTACTAGAAACTTTTAATCAGCAGACTGGAAGAGGAATTACGTGACAGTGCTGCACCTAAGAACTCCTCTCTTAGAGTGAAGAGATAAATGAAAGTGAAAATGTACTTGGTGAACCGTTTAAAACTTTAAAATAATTAAGAAAAATAGAGAAAAAGCAGAAAAACTTAACTTGCAAAACAGTTTTATTTCACACTTATACAAAGTTAAGACACTTTAAAACACTTACAGTACTATAGCTTACATCTACTGACACTATGTTACACAGGGGACTTCTGGGGCCTCCAGAGCTTTACAGGATTTGAAAGCTTTCAAGCTGATTGTCTGTCTGTAAAGGATAAACCCTCCTGCAGAGCCACATCATCAGACAGCAGGCTGTGTGTCACTGCTCTATAATTCAGAAAGAAATGTGGCTCTCCAGTAAGTCCTAAATTGACAATATAGGCAAGAAATACTAAAGAAAATGAAGGTACTCCTAAAAAACCCATGCCAGAACCTGTTTTGTGTGAAATGGATTTGGACTGCCTGGATCTAAATATATCCAGCACTCCACAGATGTCCATGGTGAGCTACTTTTTTACTTCAGATGCAAATCCTCTCTGCAATGTAACTGTCAACAAGACAAAATTTACTGCAGTGCACCACAGAACTGAACTTTCTAGGTACCTGAAATCCTGGAGTAACAGCAGCTCTGTAGTGTCTGGGGAGTAAGAACAATGGCACAAGGTGTTGCCTGGTTATAAACAATAAACTTTGGTCACCCAAGGAGTTTACATTCAAGTTTCATTCTGGCTTCAGGTGATCAGATAAACACAAGAACATCTATGAATGGCACACAGCTCCAGAGGAAGAACCACATCTACATCTGCTTTCCATTAAATCCAAAAACAACCTGACACAGGAAAACTGCTTCATACAGGAACACAGACAGATATGCAATTCATTTTAGAGTCTTTCATGGAAATAAACAACAGGAGACAAATACCAAAAGATAACCTAAGAAACCTTCAAAGGAATAAAAAAACCACTGTGCTTGTCCCTTCAATCTGTAGCCTCAGGAAAGGCAAAGCAGCCTTTCCCAGCAGCAGTGGGAATCTTCACAACTCAAGTGAAGCATCTTTTAGTTAAAGAGTAAAACACAGCGGGTTTTATCCAAAATGTCAATCAGGGAAGTTGTTATGGTGGAGGGGAAGGGGCCCTGCCTTGCAGGCTCAGTTCATCCTTCCTTTTGACTTCTGCAGTATCTCCTTTTGGCAGTTTTGGGTATTACAGCCCTCCTCCTTCCCCAGTTATCTTTGTTGAAAAAGAGGAATAAACCAAAAAATCTGTCCTTTCAGACTTTCTTTACATGGCAGAAAATATGCAGGAGGCACAAGCCCAGTTTTTAAGCCTTTTCCAGGTTATCTTTTGGACCAGCTGTATAGCAAGGCAACAAATATTAGTATAAGCTAGTCTTCTTCATGATTCTCAAAAATTCTTGCTCACTTACTTCCCCATCTCCATCTCGATCAGCCTCATCAATCATTTCCTACAAAACACATTGGACATTTGATCAGGCACTGGACTCTAGACACACAAAACCAACAATAAAGCAGAGGCACTTCATGTGAAAACAGAGCTATGTATTTGACTGCTTTTCATATTTCAGACCCCTCAGCCCTTTTGGTACAGGCCTAAATTCCCACCCAATCCCTAGGAGCTACAGGAATGGTCTGTGCCTGTTAGAAAAGCTCTGGCAAATCAGAATTTACCTGAAGTTCTTCATCTGTTAAATTCTCTCCCAGCTCCTTGGCAACCCTTTTCAAGTTTTTGAAGGAAATCTTTCCTGTGCCATCGTCATCAAATAATCTGAAAGCTTTCAGGATTTCCTCCTTGGAATCCTTTTCGCTCTAAACCAAGAGTAAAGCCTGTGTTAGTCAGCAAACTCCTGACATCCCAAGGTGTTCCTTTTCCTTATGCTGCCACAAGAATTTCTACTAAGAATCCCTACCATTTTTTGTGTCATCATAGCCAAAAAGTCTTCAAAGTCGATAGTGCCACTTCCTTCCTTGTCAATGTCTGCTATCATCTTCTTAATCTCTTCCTTCTTTGGCTCAAAGCCCAAGGCACGCATTGCAACCTGTGCCAAAACAGCAAAAGCAAATCTGTTAGCAGGCCACCAGAATTCTGGTGTGAGAGCTGAGCTAAAGCTTCATTTCCTTATCCACAACTGCAGTGACCACTCACTGCCATGGAAACACCTTGGTGTCCTCCACCAGCTTCTCTCATCTTGCTGAACAGAAAAAATGCAGGTTTAATGTTCCTAAGATGTAGTTTTTCCTATATGGTCTAGTGGAAAGCTACAGTTAATATTAGGCACAGGTAACTCGAGTTCCCAGGTTACATGTGCAGAAATTGAGCAGAGTCTATGTGAGAAATAAAGGGAAAGGGGATAATTAAAAGCACTCATGTTTACAGAAAGATCAAACACATAAAATCACACAACTGAGAGTCATCTTCCCCCTTGTACTACTGTGTAATACTGCATCAGTTGTTACTGAAATGCAACTCTGATCCCTGTTCTGCTCTTTTCCAAAATTAAAAACCAGGTAGTTTTTGGATTACTTGTATGCAAATATAGTTGTAACTTTCCTGAATGCATGCAAAATCTGCATTTAGTTCTCAGGTGAACAAAATATTTGATATTCTGATACTCATCCCAGAACAACACAAGTCCACTTCCCAGGAACAAACACCTTAGTCATGAAAGCTGTTTAGTTTCTCCAATGGCCAGCTTTTCTAAGCTGTCAGACCTAAATATCCACATGGTAGAGAAGCCTGCCTGCTCTGAAGCACTACATGCAGAGTGCACCCCAAATTCAGTCATGACAGCAATCCATGACTCTTCCTTGTACTCCAAAACTATTTTAAAATAGGGTTGGACAAACAGAAAAAGCAGCTACAATTTTGAGATCAAAGATATTTTCATCCCAGAGGGGGAAAAAAAAAAAGTTTGAAAACCTTCAGTTCTTTTATGTCGATGCTTCCAGATCCATCAGTGTCAAACAAATCAAAAGCTTCTCTGATCTCCTGCTTTTGCTCTTCTGTAAGCTCAGGTTTCAAGCCACTTTTCTTCCGCTGGGCTGTACCTAAGCCAGCCTTTCTATAGTTGGATGCCTTCAGAGAGTGAGGGAGAGAACAGGTAAGAAACAGCACATTCCAGGGAGAGTTCAAAACACACTCAGTTACAAATGACAACGTTAAAGCTGTAGCAGAGGTGAGAGACACTCCTTGCTGCAAGTGGAAGACACTGAGTCTCTTTTCCTTAGCTTACTCTGGAAAGAAGAGAATTTGTTCCTGGGGAATGTGGATTTGGGCTTCCTGTTTTTAGCAAAGATCATCCATTAAAGGAGCAATGCCAGAGAAACAGGTGGGCAGCCTGAAAATGAACGCTCCACTGAGAGTGGTGACCACGACCCTGTGCACCTCCTGCCAGCTGCCTTTCCTGCAGCTTTCCCTGAAAAACAGGAGTCCAACATCCTCAGAGCTCAGCAGGGTGGCTGTAAACTCAGCATCAGCCACTCCTGTGGGAGCCGTGTAGCTCCAGGCTGCCTGTGCATTGAGCAGACGTGGAGCCAGGCAGCAGAGTGCCACGGCAGTGAGACCAACACCCAATCTGTCCCGGGAGGAGAACTAATCTCCTTGTGCCGAGCTGGAGCATCGTTTTCCAGGGCACTTCCAGACCTTTCCTGCCTCTGGTGTCAGCACACAATATTCCCCCCCCACCTACAAAGCAGGGAAAATGCTTTCCTCAAGTATAGTTCTGGTTTTCAAGCAGCAGCAGGCAGATTTTAGTCCTGCAGTCTTGAATTTGCACGTGGAAGGAAAGCACTCCCTCCCATCCCCAGTTTCAGGCTTTAAAAAAGTAAACAAAACCCACAAAGCAAGGAATTTGTTACCTACTTCCTGCTGACCAGTCTCTTGCCTCTGCTGAATTGTTACCATTTTTAGGGCCGGGATCTCCCTTTTAAAAAATGCCCAATGAGTAACTCCGAAGGTTCCATTTTCTTGTATTTGGAAATGAAATTTCGTGATTTGTCCCTCCCAGGTTGGATTACAAAGCCATTTGTCTGGCTCACCCCTGACTTTGCTATTAAAATAAGTATCAGACTCTTTATATGCTGCTCTGAGAAGAGGACACTGGAAACCTTTTCCTGACTAGGGAGACTTGTAATTCCATTTATTTCACATCTGAGTTGTGCAAATCCCTTTCAGGTTCCACCCCCGGGCCTGGCCGGTGCCATTCCAACAACGCTGCGGGGGCCCGAACGCTGCGGAGCTCTGCGAGCTGTGCCAGGAGGAGCCAGGCAAGCCGACAGCGAATCCCGGGGCTTTTCCGGCCGTGTTTTCCCCTTGGAGCGGCGCCGCTCCGGGGCGCGCCGTGCGAGGTAACCGGGCAGCAGCGACGGCCTGGGCACGGGTGGAACCTGAGGGGGGCTGGCGCAACGCGTGCTGCCGGCGGGAGGGAGCGCTCACCATCCGGCCGGGAGTGCCGCTCCGGGAGTGCCGCTCCGGGAGTGCCGCTNCAGGAAGCGGCCAGGCTGCCACCAGGGCAGTTCCGGTGTGTCCGCTGCAGGCGGCTTCCCCCCGGCCGTGCGGGGCCGGCGGGCCGGGACGAGCCTCCTCTCCCTAGCAGTGCTGCGGCGTAATATTAAAGCGGACTTTCGCTGTGTGGGATGGAAAGAAAAGAGCTTTTTGGATTTGGAATAGCTACACAAAGGGGCCTTTGGGAGCTGGAATAAATGATGTGAATAAATTCCAGTACCTGAAGGGAGCTTAGGGGAAAGAAGGGACGGCTCTTTACAAGGGCATATAGTGCCAGGGCAAGGGGACCTGGGTTCGAACTGACAGACAGTCGACTTAGACCGCATATGAGCAGGAAAGTCTGTCTTGTGAGGGCCGTGAGGCACTGGCACAGGTTGCCCAGAGAAGCTGTGGCTGCCCCATCCCTGGTCCAAGGTCAGACTGGATGTGGCTCTGAGCAACCTGGTCTAGTGGAAGGTGTCCCTGCCCGTGGCAGGGGTTTGAAACTGGGTGATCTTTAAGGTCCCTTCCCACCCAGACCATTCTGTGATTCTGTGATTTGGATCTGAGCATAAGAGGTGCAGGACTGGGGGTTCTCAGTTCTTGGTGTGTGTACTTCGTTATTCAAAAAGGGAGCTTTTTTAAAATGCGTATGATCTGCCACGGGACCATGGTGTGGAAGAGATTTTGCAGGAAAGAAGGTTTCTTTTTGGTGTGTTAAGAATGAATAGTTGGTCAAAACTTTAAAGTCTTGGCAGTTTGTAAGATATGAAGAAGTAGCATTGCTTTTATTTCACTTAATGAAGTATTTGTGCATGCTAATTGGAGTGAAACTGGAATAAAGTACGTTTTTCCAGACTTGATGGTTCAAGTCAGTGGCATGACTGTTGTTACCAAGAAGGATCTGCACAGAGCTCTTGAGTTTTGCATGTGATTTGTCTGTTCTGCTGTAGTGAACTTCTGCCCTAAGTAAGGCAAATAACTAAAATTCCAAGTAGCAGGGCAGGAGGGAGCTGGGAGTAGCACCCAGCCTGTACTGATGGAAGTGTAAGAAACCATGGGAATTAACAGCTCTTTGCTGTCAGCCCACCAGCAACAATTCCATGGTATTCTAACAGGGCACCATTTCAGCAGCTCTGCCCATCGATTTCTCACACTAAATGCACAGGATAAAGACCTGCTTTGTACAGAGGAGAGCTGTGCTCAGGGGTTAAAATGATTTGTTGGTGATTCATGCTCTGGCTTGCTGTGAGGATGGGGCAGTAATGTGTGCTCTGTTCACAGATGCTGCCCACTGCCCATGGCTTTCAGGGATGTGAATGCCAGGAGACACATTGGACTCCAGCAACTCTCATCCTTAGCATCCACTGGGAGAACATTCCTGGGGCCAATGAAATCACATAAATTCATTGTGGATGAAAGCACCAACCAGAGCACGTTGATTTGTTCTGCTGTTAGACTGATTGAAAGTTTGGATTTGACAAGTGCTGCTGGACAGCTTCTTAATGAAACCATTCAGGCTCAGAACAAGGAGTTTAAGACGGGGATGAGTACCCTGTTGTTCCTGGTTGGAGCATGGAGCAGTGCTGTGGTGGAGTGCCTCCAGCAGAACATTCCTGTTCCAGCAGTAGTCTCTGTGATGTCTGAGGGGTTGAACTCGTGCTGTGAGAGAGTCCAGTGTCTTCAAATACCAATACATGATGTAAAGAAAGAGCTGTGTTCTGTCAGAGTTGGGCCAAAGGCTTTTCAAAGCAAAAGAGGCCGAGTTGGACGTGATGGTCTTACAAATCCTCAGAATTTGCTGTGTTTTCAGAGAGATATTTCTTCAACAGAAGAAGTAATTCCAATAAACTCTTGTTCCCACCAAGGAGATGACTGTAATTTTAACAAGTGCCTGGTTTCACCCTTGGCTGGCTTCGATTCAGTGGCTTCTCTTGTCAAAGCAGCAGGTGACAAAAGTTCATCCGTGCTGTCTGGAAGTGGTGTCACTGCATCCAGTTGTATCACACAGAAGTTAACCCACAGCAGACACTTCAACACTCTAGGGAAAGGCTGTTTTCCAAGTCAGCAAGGTAGTTTTCAGGGATACCTTTCAGGACCATCCTCAGATCCGTGTGGGTGTTGTGGTTTAGGACACCTGGCAGTGGCTCTGAGCCACGGAAACCAGACCAGCGTGGAACTGCTACAAAGCATCGCTGCTTATCAGCAAGAGAGAGCAGAACGCGGTGGCTCTTCCCAGATTGACATGGCAGAGATTGTGACCTGCTGTGTGCTGGGCCTGCCTGAGAGCTGCTCCTGTGTGTGCCCAGGCTTTGTCACATTGGTGTCACCAGAGCAAGCCGCAGTCGTCAAACACTCGGCAGGCAAACCCCTTCGGATTGCGCTGGTGGATGGTGACCTCACGGAGCAGTATCGCCACCTGGGTTTTAACAGGCCACGCAACGTAAGGACCATACTGGAGCATCCCACCGCACAGGGAAGCAGAACAGATGCGTGGCTGAGTACAATGTCGGAGATTCTGATGAGCTTTGAAGTAAACCTGGTTTTGGTCAAAGGAGACGTGTGCGAACGCTTCATGGAAAGGTGCATCGCCAGCAGGATGTTGGTGATTGGCTGTGTGGCTCGGGACGTGCTGTGTGCCTTTGGGGCGGTCACTGGTGCCCAGGCAGTGCCGTACCTGAGCCAGCTGAACGCTTCCTGTGTTGGCAGCGGGGCCTGGGCGGAGCTCTGGGAGGCCGGCGATGGGCGCGCCGCGGAGCTGGGCGAGCTGGTGCCGGTGTGGATCAGCGCGGGAGGCGTCCCCTTGCTCACGGCCGTGCTCACCACTGCCCTGCCTGCCAAGGCGCAGCTCCTTGAAGACCAGTTCTGGACTTTGCTCTATCGACTCCATCACGCTCTCAAGGACGGGAAGGTTTTCCCTGGGGGCGGCGCGGTGGAGCTCTTGTGCCTCAGTCACATCCAGGTGCTCACAAAGCAGCCTGAGCGGCCGGGAAATGACAAAGCTGTGCGAGAGCTCCCCAGTCCCTGGCTGGCAGAGCACAGGGCCGTTGTGCTCCAGGCACTGGCAAGTGGCTGGAAGCGGTACCTCTCCGTGGTCCTGTGTAACGCTGCGAAGGCCGGCTCGGAGCTGGAAGCAGGTGCCGCAGTGGATCGGCAGCTCCAGAGAGCAGCGGCCTATGGCTCTCCCTCAGCTTATGTTCTGGAAGAGTTTAGGAGAGGTGGAGTGCTCAGAGGTGGCTCTGATCCCTTCTCTGACCAGGTCACAGACTCAAAGGTTTGTGATAATGTTGCAGCCAAGACAGAGGCGTGGAGGAGAGCTCTGGACCTGGTGCTGCTGGTGCTTCAAACAGACACTGAAATTATCACAGGCCCCAGAAGGAATCAGCTCTTGAACTCGCCCGTGTCAAGTGAATTTATGTTTTTATAGGATTTTCAGGATTTGTAAGTCTGTGAGTCAATGCGAGAAGCCCAGGTGCAACCTACTTGTCTTTATAAAGCCAAAGAGTGAGTGAGATGTGATTGTGACTTCAGAAGGTAACAGCAGAAGTGAGAATGAGAGACTGTCACAGGGTAATTTCTTATTTCTGGAAATGGGAATCAAATAACAAACAAAAACCACTTGTGGGCTTTTTTCTAATCCCAGTCTGCTTTTCTAGCTAAGGGTATTGCCTGTATGGATGTCTCATAATGTCTTCTGAAGAAAGGTGGAGATCTCTTACATAACATTGCTGTACTTGTGTTAAATATACTGTAATTATTTCTTAATTAATACCTTGTTCTTTTTTTCTGTACACTGCAAACATAAGAGTTAAACTTGAAATAATGTGAGTGTTACATTTTATACTGAAAGATTGTACGAATAGATTCTATTTTTGCATGTTTATATGGTCCATACATCTCTTATTTTCCAATACGTACCCTCTGATACTTCTCTGGTTTTGAGCAATTCAGGCTGAGTCCTTCCTTTTGGTATTATAGACTGGATGCATCTCTACACAAAATTTTCTTTTACATGGCCAGCTGGAGTTTTAGATGATTTCCATGGGGTCTTTCAGCCATCCTTGCCGAGAGGAAAATGTTGCTGTCAGTTTTAGGTGTTGGCTAAGAACTGGTGACTGAGGCAAGGCATTTTTGCTGTGTTACAGCACTGACAGTTTGAAAGCTGGGCACTGGAGAACTGGCACTTCATTGCAAGCAAGAGGTGTGTAACTATGGAGATACTTTTTTCTGAATTTGGCATTCTGAGTCACACTGAAAGTGAAGTGTCTCACCAGTCCGGTGAAAATAGAATGGAAAATGAATGGAAATGGTGATGCTGAAGAGGATCCTTGCATTCAAGAGCTTTCTCATGAAAATGTTCATGGCTGACAGCAGAGATAATGAAGTTCATCCACAGAAAAGGTTGAGATACTTAGAGAGTTGTCTGCATGTTTATTAAAGTCGTGTTACATCTCTGACCTGAAACTAAATATTCTGGTTTTCTGTCAGACCCCAGAATTCAGTGGGTTTTGGCAAAATCTCATCAGTACTACAGGGGTTTGTAATTGTAATTTGGAACAGCAGTTCCTAGCAGCATAGGATCTCATTATATTAAAGTTCTGATCAGCCTGCAGTTGTATTTTCATTATTAATCAGCTGGCGAACTGATGTGTAGCTGCTTGGCCACACTCTTGGTGTACCAAGATGTGAGAGAGAAAGAATTTGGTAGATCAAAAGAGCCAATAGGAGCTGGGGGCTGTTAAGTGAGAATTGAATGGAAACACAACATATAAATAAATATAAACAGACTCTGCTACTCTGCAAGTGTTTGCAGTTCACATTTGGCTTTACACTGTTTTTCTTGAGCCTCCTGTGCTGAGCATTGCATAAGCCCTGTTCCCAGGAAAAGATCCACTTGCACTTTATTTGAATAATAGAGTGAAGTGTATTATGGAAAATCTGCAGACAGGAATTGTATTGAGGTGGTCCAACATCTATTTATGGGGCTCTTAGACACTGGGAGCTGACGCACCGAATGTTGAGAAAGTCCAAAATGATGTAATTTTTCCAATCAGCCTTTTGAAAAGCACATAATGATATATTTAAATGTTGTGATGCTGAAACCAGGACAAGAAGTTTTCTAAAAAGCTGTCAGACGTTACATTTTGATTAATTAATGCTTGTTTTTCTACAACGAAATGGAACATTTTATAAACTAGGTAGATCCTGTATCCTGGGTTGCTTAAAATTTTCTCTTTGATATGCACAGAAGATGAACATGCCTGCTCTCCTCGAGGCATCCTCTCCTGCAGTTTGGAATTCAACATCCTGGTGTGGCTCCCTCAGCCTCAGATCTCCTGCAGCTCCTTGCACCGTGGAATGGAGATCCTGTGCCTGTCTGCCATGGCGCTCGGCACAGGGAATGATTTCAACATCTGCCACGGGCGATTGCAGCTCCTGCCAGGCAGAGGCTCCTCCTCTGGACACAGAGACTGTTTGTGTAGAGCATGGTGTGATGGGAGAGCTGAGCTTTTACATGTGATGTGCTTGGGAGATTGGGAAATGGCAGATTTCAGGGGCTTGGCACTCCCGCTCCCTGCTGGAACCAAGTCCCAGTCAGGTGCCTCATTTCTCTCTTGCATCCCAGTATCATCATTCCCAGCTCACTCCACCTTCTGTTAGGGCTGATGGCTTTTTATTTCATATTTCTCTTTATAAAACAAATTTTTAGGCCTCTGCTCCTTGAGGATTTCCTGAAATGTAGTAGAGGTCTCCTTAATCATAGAAACCAGACCCTTGTCCCAAGCTGGGCCAGCCTGGAGGGCAGAGCCACCTGCAAATTCTGGCCCTGTAAGGGATATGGACCAGTGATCAGTGGCTGTCAAGAGGCACCTGAGAGTTTGCCTGCTACCAGGTGTGCCGAAAATGTGAGCTGGGAAATGGAGGAGACTGTGTGTGCCTACAAGGGTCCCCAGGTAGGTAAAGGAGTGACTTTGGGAGGGTGAGGAGAAAACAGCAGGACCATTTGTTTGCACTGAACTCCTTTAGATATCCCAGTCCAGGGCTGATGGAGAGGCTGGGAGAATGTTTTCCTTTTTTTGAGGGGAGAGAGTTGGAGAAGGGATTCGAATCTAGGAGAAAAGTTACAGAGTGACAAGAGATTTTCAGCTCTGCTCACGAGGACCAGGCGACTGGCAGGCCTGAGTCATCCCATCAGTCCCATTGCCAGCAGAAAATCATTCTTGCAGCATCAAGAACTGACCTTCTTCCATGCCAAGCAGGTTGGCTTCCCGTAACCAACACAGGCAGGACACCTACAGGAGCTGAACCAACATCACCAGGTATTGAGTGAATGAAATGTCTTGTTACTGATGGGTTTTTTAAAGCCTTTTTTGTGTGTAAACTCTATAAAACTCCTGTGTAAACTCCCTGTTACGTGACACTGCCAAACTCTGGGCTGAGCTGCTGCTTCAAGGGAGGACTTGCTGTTCTGGAACCAGCTGAGTTGCCAGGACTGCTGTGAACAACAGGCACTTCTTGGAGTAACAGAGACCCATTACAAGCCTTACAATTTGTTTTACCCAGATTTATCCCCCTCTCTCTGCAGGTCAGCAATCCTTTCGAAATAATTCCACACCAGCACAGTCAGAACATAGTTTGTATGACATCATTTGGAAAAATCTAAAAATTACAAACTTAATTGTGCCACTTGCCACCAGCAACATTGCATTAATGAAGCGTTTATTGCAAAGCTGCAGGAGCAAGACCTTTCTTTTCTAACCAAGCCTGAAAAGATCTGCAGTCTTAAAGGGCTTTTTCTTTACAGTAATGTTGCTCTAAGAACTAATGCCCACAGGGATGATTTCAGCACAGGTGGCAGGAGAGTGAGAACAGCTCAGGTGCGTGCACAAACCAGAGATGGGTTTGATCCTGCATAGTGGCAGGAAGAAAAGAGCACACGCCTCTGTCTGTTTTGGCTTCCTACCTGTTTGTTCTGCTGATAATACCCATTTCTGTAGACTTTTGAACAGCACACTCAGTGGTGCTTTGGCTGATTTCAGTGCTGTGAGTACTGGGATTCAGCTTGTTGCATTATGTCCCTGCAAACTTTGTAGAGACAAGGGCACTTTGGGGCAAAGATGCAGAGTGGAAGGAAAGAGTAGTTCCCCGATTTCTCCTTCGACATCAGGCCCTGGATGACCCCTGGGGAGTGGCTTCATGTCACATTTAATCCAACCCAGAGTTCCCCAGCACCATCCCCAGCAGCCATGTGTTCCCATGGTGAGACATGTTTGGGAGGAATCTTTTTCAGAGGGCTGGAAAGAAAGGCTGGGCCATGATCATGCACAGATGGTGAAAGAGCTCATGAGAAGGAGGAGAAACCAAATCCTGTATTTGGTTTCCCTGCTTAGCAGAGATTCAAAACAAAAAACTGTTTAGTTCAAAAGGAATTCTTTCCTTGGGGACCAAGTGCTACTCCAAACAATAGGATTATTTTTTCATTATTGCAGGAGTAGTAAAGATAGCATGCAGTTTTTATTGGCCCTTGACTGTGTTTTATTCCAGCTGAAATCAGTAGAACGGGGCTTAGTGCTATTCACAACTTTTGTCCACTGTATTGTGAGCCCAAATATTTAACCAGCATTGCCGACTGGGAGAGACGACTGAAAATAACACAGTTGGTGAACTTACTTATTTCCAAGGTGTAATTTGAGTCAATGCTTTCACTGACTAAACTTAAAAACCAAACAACAGAAACGTTCTATTTGTTAGGACTGGAGAACCAGAACAACCCCAGAGGAGCTGTATAAAATAAATTTTATTTCTGTATGTACATATATTCACACATTCTGGAGCAGAACAGTTTCTCAATAGCAACATTAGTCTGTGGTGTAGTCCTACAACTCTGATCTGATTCACCTCCTGTTTATGTCAAAGAAAACCATAAAAATACCTCCTTTATTAGAACAGCTATCTATTATCAGTAAATCCTGGTAGAAAAAGGATCCCTCCAGTAAACTGAATGGAATTGTGTCTTGTTTGGGGTATTAATTCCTGCATTCCATCTGCTGCTCCCTGCATTTGCAGTCCTGCCTGTGAGTCACAGCTCCAGGATCCGCCTGTACCAGTTTTAGGGAAAGTGAGTAATTCTGTATCAGTATAATGTCTTTGGTTCCCTACAGTGTTGAAAATTACCTGGCACACCTGCAGCAATACAGATCAGGTTAATTAACTGGCAAAGTCCTGCTAATAAAACATTGTTCCAGCTCCCTGAGTACTCCTTGCTCAAGGTAAGGGACAGTCAGTGCTCAGCACTTCTCACTGCCCTTCATCTCTTGGTTTGTGTGAGCACTATATAAACAACCACCCCAATCATCCCACCCACATTCTGGTGCAAGGGTGCTTGCTTTCTGGAGCTGCTTAGCTGAGACGGTGTTGTTGATGACTGTCAGAAGCCAGGAAACTCGGATGTCATTGGCAGTAAGGAACTTCACTGGAACTGAAGCCCAAATCTCTCTGTTTATCTGAAGTACCAGGCAGTTAACTTGAAAAATGGTCATTTATTGTGACCCTGGCTGTGCAATTACTCAGGCTTGTAATTGACATCTCAAACACAAAAGCAGTGCTGTAAATAAGCTCTGCTCTTGTATTTGAGAGTTGCCAAATGTCAGATCAGTAATTGCTATACAGGGAGTTACTGTGGCTACTTTGGGAACTGCTCTGACATCTCAGCTCCAGCGCTGGATACTCGGGACTCTTTCCCAGCAGAGCTTGAGGAGCACTTCCAGCCTCCCAGATTCCTCTCACAACCATTCATAAGGGCAGTGAAACTGTGGAGGAAGAGAGAAATTTCAAGGCCAGGAGAAGCTGGACGAAATCCAGCTTATTTGTTCATGTCTCATTATTAAACAGACTTCTTGTTAAAGTGCTGGAGAAAGGTCTTCCAAAAGTAGAGGAGCTAATTTAAAAGACTTTTGTCTGTGCCAAAAGGGGCTGTTTGAATGAACTGTGTTTGCTCACCTTGAATGGGAATTCCCAGATGATTTTGCTGATGTGCATGTGTGACAAGATGTCACTTCCCTGATATGTTATTTTCAGGAGAGCGGAGGGGAAGGGGAAATCAGCCTTTGGTCCTGAATTAATACAGGGACCAACCCTTTTCTGATTAAAAACATCAGTGAAGTTTCCATGGCTTTGGGGAGTTGGTCCCTATAAAACAGAATTTTGCAAAATTGTGATCATCCTTCTTCCCTTTTCTGAATACTGGCAAAGAGTGACTTTTGGATATTTCTTAGTGGCAAGCAGGGTAAAATTGAAGACTGCAAATGATGAGGAGTGCAGCCTTCATTAGAAGCCACTCTCTCTCGGGTGAACCTCTAATAAACTCTGATAGTGATAACCATTGGTTAAGGATGACAAGGAAAACATTTCCTTCAGAGTTGCAATAGGTTGAGGCACGTTATCCACAGAAGAATTTGATGAGGATTAGAAGCCCAGCATCTCTAGGGATGCCTCCTGCAGGTAATGTCACTTAGGAAGAACAGTCAGCTTTGGAACCAGGCGTATCCAGATCTGTCAATCTGTTTCTTAAAACTGCAAACTCTGTCGAGGAGAAACTCTTTACTCTGTTCGTATGGTAGGTAACAAAGCGAGGCCTTGGATAATGATCAGGAGTCAGAGTTGTTGTAGGAATGAAGGAATGAATGAATGCTTGATGTCATCTAAGATTTGGGTTCTTCACCTCAAAAACCATTTCCTTGATTTGCAAACCTGAGGAAGCCTATGGAATTTCTCTAGAAGCCTTCTGCACACTTGGCCGTACCCACAAGTCTGAACTCCATAGGGATAATACCAGAATAGGTCCTGGAGAGGAACAGGAAACTTTGACAAGGAACACAGTAGCCCTTTTTTGGGTGAAGGTTAAACCCCAGCAGTGTTAATGTGCCCAGCAAAGCCCTGAGTTGTCCTACAGCCCCCAGTGCAAACTCAGTGGAGCAGACCAGTTCCTCTGCATCTGAGCTGGCGTGCTGGCAGGATGGAGGAATGTTGTCTTTTCAAATGCCTGGAAATGGAGTGAGCTCACAGTACATGTGTTTCACTAATTCTTGTTAGCATCTCTTTAAAGAATTCCCCATAATCTGCAGTCGTTTCCTTTGCATGCCATCTATTTATTTATGGCTTTAATATTAATCTCCAGTGCTGGATCTCTGTCTGTTTGCCTTGGTCTGACAAAAGCCTTGGAAGTTGCCCCTTGTCTTGTTTCCTGTACTGCTGATGCAGTGCTGGGTTAGGCAGATTTGTAGCAATGGTGTTAATATTGCAAGCAAAAAATGAACAGACTTTTTGCTGCAGGTTTGAGGAAAGTCCTTCCTTCTCCTCTTTGGTTTAGTTGGGGTTGTTTTGGTTGTGGTTTATTTTTTTAAGTGGAAACCTAAATTGCTTTTTTAGATTTGTGCTTTCATCTGTGTCTGCCTCTTCCCATGCTCTGTTTCCTCTTGGGTCCCCAAAATTAGCAAGAGTAATGTTCTAGTTTGCAGTGCAGTAGGAAAGAATAACTTGACTTTCTAAAATGTAATAAACAGTGCAAGACCTGGAACAAGTACAAAACCTTCAGACAAGGTGAAAGCCCCCAGAAGAATACCTCTATTCAAAATGTCTGTGGATGTCTGCAAATACTGCCAGCAGCTTAAGTCTTGTCCTTTTCCTTTCCAAACATGTGTATTAGGTTTTCCTTTAAAAATACATACTGTATCCCTGAGCTCTTCCACGCTCCTAGTCAAAGAAGGTAGTATTTCCTTTAGACCAGTTGATTCATACATAAAATAAAAGCTGTGAGACATTATTTTGGTCTTGGTTGCTTCCCTCTTGTGATATTGGGTGGAAAACAGTCTCTTTGAAATATTCAAGCTTCAAAACCTCCAATCATCTCTTGCTATTGAGGGTTTTCTGGTTTGACATCTCAGGAATTCCATGGGCTCAAATCCAGTTCTACCTGATGTGATGCAGCTCTGCTTAAAATGTCCCTTATCCTCTGGGGCCTGTCTGTGCTATACAGTGAATCTTACAAACCTGTACCCTTCCTTTCTTTGTTGTGTTTTGGTTTTGAATGGAACTAATTATGAGCTTCCCTCCTTTTGGGTTTTCAGAACAAAATATCGGCTTTGCACACAGGGCAAAAAGGTTTGGTTTTGTGTGGGAAACTCAGCTACAGACTTAGCTCTCTGTAATGCCTGTAAGTTAAATCAGTGAAGATAAAGCCCTTACATCACACCATCTGTTCTGTACCTGTCTCTAAATGCACATGGGATGACTTAGAATAATATGCCTGGCAGATCTGGGTAATTTGTTCCTTAAATATGATGAGCTTTGTCATTATTTTGACGTCGAATATGATGGAGTGAGAGACTGTCTGTTGTTTAATGTGTCATCTGTTCCACCTGGGTGACACCCATCTGTTTGAGTGTCCCAAGCAGAGGCTAATTTTGTAGCTGTGCTGGAGCCAGCAGCCTGAGAGGGATTCTTTGTGGCATTTATTTACTCCTTTTTATTTGCCTTAAAATCACTGCTGATTACGGCCTGAGTTTCTCTTTGAGGGCGGATGAGAACAACAGCAAAAATTCCACTGAAATCTAACTTAACTGGGAAGGAGCCAGAAGTGGTCTAGGATTTATTCTGGGATTGTTTTGCTGTGTCACCACCTTTTATTAGCTGGCAATTTCCTGTTCATCAATGACAGGACAGTCAAACAGCATATCCTCTGCAGTGGAGCTTGTGCCTGCATGAGTAGCTTTTTGTATTTAAAGTCTAGGCAAGAGAGAATTCTTCCTAGGCATAAAAAATGTGCGTGGAAGGAAGGGATTAATATTAAGATGATGGCCTCATCATCTGATTTGGCCTCTTAAATCCTTCTGGAAGTGACAGGTCCAGAAATTCCCCCAATTAATTTTCTTACAATCCCCTCTGTATTCTGCTTCTAACAAAGTCCTGTGAGAACAACTGCGACAGATGAGAAAATTAACTGAGATTTGAATCACATTTGAAATTGGCAGGAAAGTGAGGGGCTTAAAGCCAAACTCCACAACATCCTCAAGTACAGAGAATTTGGGATCAAGAGCCCAGTGTTTGCTTCTGAGGAGAGCTGGGGCTGCTTGTGATTTGCTGCAATCAATCAGGGCTTTGCAGTCCTGTCAAAGAAATGTCACTGGGAATGAAGTGCATGGAAGGGAGAGTCACGCTGGAGGCTTGCCTGGGGAACAGCACCAACAGTGGCTGGGACCCCCTCCCTGCTGTTACCTGGACTATGGAAAAGCCAGGCTGGAGAATATCATGAATCCATTTTTTGTTGCTGTCGTTTTGTTTGGGTTTTTTAACGAGTTGATTACCAGAGGTTGGCTACAGTTGATAATAGGGGTCCCTGTGAGAACCGTGTGACCTGCTCAGACATCATCCTGAAGGCATTCATTACATACTGCTGAGATTTCAAACCATAATTGGAGATCAGACTTACAGGTATGTTGCAGACTGCAGCAATCTGAAGCACCTCAGTTCCACAAGAAATTTTGGAGGCAGGGAACCGCTTGAAGCCTAAAATTGTTCCACTGTTATTACTGCACTTTGTTTTCATTTTTAAGTCTTGCAATTAGTGTTCTTAAAAAATAATAAATAAAGCAAAAGGCAAATACAGACCATCTGTGAAACAGAAAGAAATTGTTAAAAGCTGCATCCACGAGGATCTCTGGGAAGTGTGCCACAACACAACTAAGCATTCAGCCAGCATGATATAATTACAAATGAAACATCTCTAAAACAAATTCCAAATTGAAAATAAAAATCCTTTCTGCTTCTTTCTTTGTGGTAGAGGATCCCACTTTCAGAAATTACCATCTGTCCTCCTGCAAACTGCAAGGTCTGTGGGGTCTGCATGCCCTCCACAAGTGGGGTTTCTTGGAGGGGGCACCTCGTGGGGCATTGCTCAAATCCACATTTCAGTCAAGAGACTGAGTTCAGGAGGATTTAGAGCAAGTCTGGAGCTCACTGTGTTTTTAGAGCTCTGACATGAAGGCAGGTAATGATATTGTGTGTTCATGGCACACAGAAGCGTGCCTCTTGTTCAGTTCATATCAGCTGCATTCATTTATATACAGGGCCGTTGACAATGATACGTTGAGACATCACCTTTTTACACTTGAACTAGAACAGTCTCCAGTACTTTCTCATTTCTTGCTTAGATCTAAAGGAACATCTTGCTGGCTTAAGCCAGACTGGACCTGATGGCTCTTGGGACATGCTTGAGGTAAAAGTGCTTTCAGCAAAGTCATCTAGGTATTTGTAATGACAGCTTATGCTATCGTTTCCTGCTCTATTTCCAGAGGAACAAATGAAACTTTAGTTCTTTGCAAAGAAAAGCCAGCAAAAGAATTCTGTAAATGAATGAAACGGATGATGACACAATTGAAAAACTTAAGGTTTTTTCTAGAAAAAAATTCACAGAGAAAAGTTATCCTCAGTTGTAGAAGTTAGATCCATAGATCTGTGCTCTCCATGAAAACCAGAAGTATTCCTAAGAGCTGGAGATTACTGTAATGAAACAAAAATCTGCAGAATAAAATTTCTCCATGAGGATCAGATTAATCCTGAGACTGAATAAACAAATTACTTTCTCAGGGAAGTTCAAAGTAGCTGCAAAGAAATGGTTTGACCAATCGGGTACAAAATAGTTCACCAAACACGACACAGTTTTTGGAACCTTCCTAATTTAAAACAAAAGGAAAATCCTCTACCTCAGATATTTAATTCTAAATAAATAATCATTTATTGAGATGTTTTGGATAGGAAAAACTGAATTGTCTGCTTCGAAGAGGAGCATAAACCAATGGCTTTTAAGGGAAGGCTCATCAGAGCTTCCTTTGGACATTTGAAACCAATGAGGATGTCCTTGGTAAACACAAGTACTGCAATAAATGTAAAAGTTCAAGCTTTTTTGCCTGCTGACACAATGTTCTGGTTTTCCCTTATGACATTGTTGAAGGAATAAAACCCCATGTATTTCATTGTGAATTTCTTTACTTGGTGTTGGAACGTCAGCCTTAAATTTTTCTTAGATTTTTCAATACCTCTAAAGGGAGGTGATTTAATTTCTGAATCCTGCTTGATGTGCATTGTAAGCTTTACTCTGGTCACAAGTGCTCTTGTTTCTGATTGCAGTTACCACCAGTGTATTTCTCTAACAGAAAGGTTGTCTGGGGAAATAATTGCCTTTATTTATATCCAGTCTGTTCATCTCCATACTTGCACTTCTCAGCCCTTCCCTCGTGTCCTAGGTGTGTTTATCAGGAAGTCTCAGTGCTGCTGTCCTCTGCTCTGTGCTTCCTGCCTTTCCACCACCTGAGAATCTACTCCCTGGACAAAGTGCTGTCTGGAATAAGTCTTCTGTGCCTCGTGGGATAAAGATGAGCAGCAGCAGCCCAGAGCTGTTGTGCTTAGTCAACTTAAAATGACAGCTGCCATTAGTAACATTTAGAACTCATTAAAACCAAGTCCGTTGGGGTTCTTATGAAGTGAATGCCCGCTTGCTCCCTGGGTGTTTAATAACTGATGTACAGACTGTCAAGCAGACAACAACAGCACTGGCTGGAGAGACACTGTGAATCCAACTGACTGCCCCTACTTTCAGTCCTCCCGGGACTGCTGACAAAATTATTGAGACTCTTCCCTCTCCAGTGAATAAGAAGTGCTGAGTAAAAGGATATTACATAAATTGGCTGACATTTGGAGCGGACTAGCTAATTCTCATTGCCTCGTGTGTGGTGGCTGTGTGTGTCTGTGCACATGTGCCTGGGATTGTCAATGAGCTCCCTGCCCACTCCCCTCTGCTCCCAGCAGGCTGCTGGGAGGCTGAAATTTGGGGCTTACGTAAGAGACAGTCTAGGAAAACATCCCAGCCATTTGGAATTTACCCTCGGCACTAACCTCTTTCCTCCATTGTGTCATGCACTTTGAAAAAAAAAAAAAACATTTTTTGCTTAGTGGCGTGACAGGGATGTGTCTCATCTGAAAAAATGAGGTCTGTCTGTGGTGGGGAGGGAGTGGGATGTACCAAAATTGACTTTTGCTTGCTTCTGCTTTCCATGGGCTGTGGCTGCTGTCCCTGGAGCCACAAATCTCTCCTTTCTCTAACAGCTGGGAGTGGAAGATGACCAAGGGCAATCATGCAGCCAAGGGAGATAAAAGTGAGCTGTTAGGGCTGTATCTTTACCCTACTGGCAGCTGCTCCCTGGGAAAGGGCCAGCAGCAGGTACTGTGTCTACAAACACTCCTGAGAAATTATTTTCCTTAGAAAGTAACAAAAAATAATGTTGTCAGATTATGCTTTATGGCCAGTGAAGATGGGGTCGTTTCTAGTTTGAATAGATTGATGTGAAAATCATAAAGCACATTCCCATAAAAGTGCATTTCACAAGGAACATCACTTGTTTGCTGTGTGTAACCCTCCTCTGAGCTGTGCTCATTCTGAGTGTAGCTTCATATTCCTGCAAATTTATCAGGAGTTTTATCCAACAAGTTTTGGTTGGCCTGTCTTATAACAGAAGCACACTCCAGTAAATTTTTCTTTGGAACAGTGCAGTGTTACTTTATTACATGTGATTTTTCTCTTGTGGCCTAGAACCTTAATCCTGATTCCACTCAAGTGTCAAAGCAAAGTTTTTAGTAATATTTGTGTTTTCTTTTAAAAGCGGTTGGGATCAGACCTCTAGGCCCTGCCTCTGCTTTGTAATGCTCTGCTTTGAATTTCTTCGACATTCTGCTCTCAATCTTTTGAAGGTTGAAGTAAATGAGAGTTCGGCTCCATACAACAGAGCAGGAATTATAGTTAAATTCCTCCCAGTACCACTGCTTTTCATATGCTGAAATCGATAGATCGGATTCAGACAGGAGGTGAGCGAGTGCAACTCCCTCGTTTAATTTGTACCACGTCTGGATTTTGGCCAGTTCCAGGCAGTCCCTGGGCTAATTGCACACAGTTTGTTCCAGTCTTTTCATCCCATTGCTCACAGCAGGATTTGCCTTTCTTGCACGTAACCATCCTGGAAAAGACTCGTGTCTGAGAGGTAATGTAATTGTGTTTTCAATTACTCCCTGTGAGAGTAATCCAAGCACCATGATAGAAGCTGACCTCTTGTTTTGGAGGTGGTACACAAAGCTCACGTAAAGAAACTGAAACAAGGAGAGACTCTTCAGTGCTGATCTATTTTGTATGTGAGTGGAAGAGCAAAGGTGGCCTGCTTCACTCCTCCTAACAACCGAACCTCTTCACCTCTGTAGTCTCCTAACACAGGATATAGCAGCACACAAGCTGCAGCTTTTTTCCCAGGCCACTCGGGATTTGGTGGTGTGTCTTGGGCATGTGGCAGCCAAAAAGCATTTGTTTACCCCTTCATAATTTTGGAGGCCTCTTTTCCCTCCTCTTTTCAGAAAAATTGCTTCCATCTGCTAAGCACAGTTGTGTAAAAAAAAAAAAAAAAANAAAAAACTCTAGAAAAATCTTAAAAATAGGTCATTTGCATGATTTACAAGTTTTATCATGGGAAAAATATAAAAATATCAGTCACACTAAGTGCTGTCCTTTATGGTTTGTTTTTTTTTTTTTTTTTTTTTTACACAAATCACTTCATCATTATTTCTGTCACATTTTTACTCAGCTGTGCTTACTGCACGTCCTAGACCCAGGCAGTTTCACATATGGGATGCACGGAGCCAGGACTTCCAGTGAGAGCTGGCTGGGAACTCAAATGTCTTAAAAACAATGGCTGCCATCATCACTTCAAAGAGTCTAATGGGCTTTTCAGGGATTTGGATTGAGGCCTGAGCTGACTCCAGAGTGCTGAGATGCTTTATTGGTGCTTCACTGGGAGATGTCTGGGAATCAACTGTTTAAAATGGCAACATAGGGATACCCTAAAATATCTCTAGAAGCTTATGCTCGAGGTATTGAAGGTGAGAGCATAATGAAGAATGACAGGAAAGGTTTGTCATCAAGCTAACGACTCCAGTGACACGGATTCAATTGCAGTCATCCCCTAAACTTGAAAAAAGTTTTAATCAGAGCTCCCAAATAGGTCCAGTTGCCTCCTGAAACACTAATTGTGTGTCTGGCAGTCAAGTGGCACTGGCCAGGCTGCATTAAACATGGAATCAGGTTGGTTCAGAATAACAGCTGAAGGAATTGTTTAATAAAATCACAGATTTTATTAGATGATTAACCTAACTTTTTATCTGTTATAGACTCTGGATAAAATATGCAGTGGCAGTAACTCATTCCTTATATGGCACTTGCCACTTCTTCTTTCTCTCCTGCCCTGAGCTCCTGAGTTTTTGCTATGGTATTTATAATTATCTCATCTCTTTGCCTCTATGGAGCATGGAATCTTCTGGAAACCAGAGAAGAGCACACAGTATAGATGGAGAAAAGCAGGAAGGGGATTGGCTGTAGTGCTTACAGAAAAAAAAATTACAAAAAACCAACACATAAGGAAAGGCTTTTTTTGACTTCCCTAAGCAAATTCTTTGGGCTGTACTCAGGTTGTACTCAGGTTCACCTTCCCCTTCAGAATTTATGAAACTTTTTTTTTGCGAGATATCACAGTTCTCCACTGCTCCATTCTGTTCTCCATTCCACAGCCACAGCTGGGAAAAGTATTTATTCTCATCCATGAATGTGTGGTGGAACTGGCCACTAGGAAAAAACCAGTGTTCCATAAAAATAACTGCTCAATAATAAATGTGTGCATGAGGTCATATTCTTAACCTGAAAATAAATAGCTAAATAGTTTAAAAAAAGAAAGGTGCACAAAAGGAACAAGCAATTTATAAGGAAAAAGGGAGAACCATACTTCAGCAACTAATGAACTAATGGCACCTTATGTGCTACTTGGTACCATTGTGAGAAGGAGGTTGCAATCAATAATTGTCCTTGAAAGTCATCCCTACGAATATCCTTAATAAAAGTGAAGTAACTGGCATGGCACTGGTGTCACCTTACCTTGTCTGTGATGGTGGGGTTGTGACAAGGCCACTTGGTGAAAATGACAGGAATTGTTCAGCATGAGGTGAAGTCACTTGATGCAGGGCCATAAAGGCTCTTGCATACTTTTCCTGGGAACACACAAGTGCTGTAGGTAAAAGATTTCAGTACCTTCCTATGATTGTTACCTGTGTGCACTAAAAATACCATCTGGAAATGGCTGCTGGAGTGGGTGAGAGGTGCTGTTTGAAGGGTGTGAGTGCAAAGTAATGTTACCATAAATTCCAGCCAGGTGGGGTAGCCTGGGGGTATATCCTGTGCACATCCTGTTCTCCCTTCCATACTCTGCAGGGGATTGATATCCCTGCTAAGTGCACATCCAGCCTTTCCCCTGGCGTGGTGTTCCCACCACCCTCTCTCTGAGGAACAGCAGCAGGGAGGCCAGGGAAGGCAATGGGAAGTAAAAACCTCAAAGGAATGCTTCATCCTCGTCTCTGCCTGCACGTCAGCCACGGCAGTGGCAAACCCAGCAATGGGCAAGGGAGCAGTCAGAGGCAAACCCAGCTTCAGACTAGGAGCAACTGATGTCAAACGGGCTGTGTAACTCCCATTCCCTCTGAAAGGAATCATCGATATTAGCTCGGTCGTTTTAAAACAAATGAATCATTAGATGACAAAGCTCATAAATTGATTCATAAACAGCTGTCATCTTAATGTGAAAACTCTGAGATTAATCTGTCTGAAAAATGAAATTTCAATTGTGAATGGAAATAACAGCTAAAATCCAGCATTCATCTTGGCCAGGGTGAATTTTACAAAACAAACTTCTGAGCACAGTTCTGAGTTCTGTCCATCCTTGCATGTACAATATGTGTATGCAAGCACATGCACTAAAAATGCTGTCTGGCCACCGGGATTTCAGTTAATTCATTAATTTCATTAATTGCAATGACTTTGACTTGCCAGTCTTTGCGGGAAAGGCTTCTACCATTGTTTGTTTCCTGAGTTTCTTGTCGTTTTTCCAAGGTGCTCGTTGGCTGTGGTGCAATGACTCAAGGTGTGCCATTAGTCAGAATGAGAACCCACAATACTTAGAGCAATAAAGTTTGGCACATATGGGTTTGTTATTTTCCCTGCAGTGAAGCACTCCTAGACGATGTATGAGTTTGGGAATTGTTGCACTTGCTGAGGTAATCGATGCCATGGTACCTTCTTTGAAGAAGACTGAAGAGTTGGGTAATTTGAGTTTCGTGGTAGGCAGGTGGGGGCAATCTGATAGGACTCAGGGAGACTGCCATCCTGCCAGGGAGTGAAATGAGGAGGGGAAGTGCTAGGGGAAAGAAAATGAAGGAGCCTATGGAAAAAATAAGCTATAGGGTTATGAGGATTGGCTGAGGAAGGAGGACATGGGCTTTGAACTTCAAGAAAGGAGGCAGGGATTAAGAAGCAGTGGGGAAAGGAAACCCAGCTCTGGAGCACATGGCTAGGAGCCATAGTGAGATACAAAGGCAAAGCAGTCCAGGACAGAGCTTGGCATGGGGAGCCGAGGAAAGATTTAGAAACAGGCCAGGAACCTGTGCCTGACAGCAGGGGAAGGGAAAAGAACAGGGTGGGGACAAAGGATGAGCAGAGGAGACGAGACAGGCTGGGGGTGGAGGGTGGGGCAGCCAAGAGAAAGGAAGATGAGTCTGTGCCTATTTCAGTGTCCTCCTGGTTCTCACTCCTGGGTCTGGCATTACACAGCCTTTCCCTCCATCTGCTGTCAGAAGATGCTGTCATCCCCTGATAACGTGCACACAGGGACTCCTACACAGGAGACAACCTGCCACAGGGGCCAGCCTTTTACTGTCTGAGACACAGAGTCACTGTGGCCTGTGGCAGAGCCAGGGGGTCAGCTTTATCTCCAGGGTCAGCCCACAGCCCCCACAGGCTATGGGCAGGGAATCTGTGAGTTTTAGATCAACACCATGAACAGCCCACAAAGCTTTCAGAGCAAACATTCAGACTTGTAACAACACCCTTGTAACTCCTGCTTTTCACTCTTAAGTCTCCATTGCTTGGGGTTTGCACCTTTAGCATTCTTTTTAAGGTACAGCTGGTTGTTCCCTAGAGAAGTCTTCCCAAATGCCATGTGAACTGTGAGATGTGAGATGGCTGGAATTCATGGTGGTATGAGTTCTGCAGCTGAACAAGGCAGAGGTCAGTAGCTGGCCACATTAATGTCAGAGTGAGCTTCCTCTTTAGCATTGCTGGGGGCTCTTGGAGCAGGTAATGCAGCTCTTACAGAGACAATCAATCAAGACTGCACTGGGTAAAACTAATGAGGGTGTAACAATCTGGCTTATTGCAGGCATTTATTCTATTTTTCCTGAGGAGGAGAAGGAGATAAATTAAATAGTGATTCTTATGTAATGAGTATTGTTTTTGCATAAAAGGAGACAAAACCCTGAGCAATTTAACCTCCCAGATACTTAGAAGTTAATGATTACAGGTCAGCTTTGAGATAATAGCCTGGGCAGTGTTGGGAAAGTCATTTTCTGGCAGATAACAGATTCCATTTTGGCACATGGACAGCAGATTACAGTTCTTTAACCACCACGAAGAGCTGTGCTAAGCTCTGGTCTCTCCAAGAAACAAACAAGATTTCACAAGAGCCAGCTGGCTTCAGTTGCACTTACAGTACTTGTAACTTCAGATATCGTGGGAGATGCAGTCATGGTGAACTTAAAGACATATAGGGATGGTTCCCTAGCTGAGAAAGGGGGGGATTGTAGAACGTGTTTGTCCAAGCTGGTCACTGCATGGATGGATGCATTGGGGTGTGGTGGAGCAGTAACTGCATCCACCCCAGCACTGAACACTGCCTCAGGCTCATTTGGGAGAGTTCTCCCTCCCTAGAACTACAAGCTAACGCAGCACAAGGGACCACATCATTTCTTTGCACTTCCAAAGGCATTCCAGGGCCTGTCTCTCCCTTCTCAAGCACTGCTGTTACCCTGACCAGGGAACTGTCTTTGCAAGGGCTGAACGTGTCCGCTGTGCCACTGGAACTCTGTGTGCTGCATGTGATGCTTGGTCTGTGACCTGCTGCCGCAGGGTGTTTTGCTCTGGGGAACCCTTCAGCGGGGCCTAGGTTTGGGGATCCATGGAAACCATCCTGAAACAAAGAGAAAACAAATGGGAGAGTTGTTGTGACATTCCTTCTGGAATACTATCAGCACACGTTGTTACCGAGAGAGGGCTTTGGGGTCGTTTCCTTATTCTTGCTGTTCTCCACCTGCCAGCTAATGCATCCTACAGAAGTGACGTGGAACCAGATTGTGCTTGTGCAAGTGGTAGAAATTAAATTCGTGATGCAGTAAAATAATTTTCTTTTCTTTGTAATGTCCCGCTGATCTCATCTCTCCTTGCCCTTCAGTGTGAAATGATGAAAGCTGCATGATGTGGTAACTGCTGTTCCTTGGGAATAGTCTGTCTTTGCTGGATTCCTCCATGAGGTTACTTTGGCCTTGTACTATAACAAACCAGTGAATGGAAAGAGTATTTCCCTCACTTCCACCTATATTTATATTTCCAGCTGCAGCCCTGTGAATAATAAAACATTCTCCAGAATTAGTCCATGTGGAAGTTATGAATTCTATGACCTGTATAAGAATCTAATTTAAAAGAGGATAAATACAAATCTACAACAAAAATTTCACTATTTCATGACCACTTGCTGGGAGAGAGACAGTGACTGTGACATTTTTGACTTGTGAGGGGTTTGATGTTTATGTGGAAATATTTAGAATGAAAATCATTGCAGGCAGGCTTGGTGCAAGCAGCCCTGCTTGAGCAGGCGTTGGACCAGATGTGCAGAAGTGCTTTCCAGCCTCAACTCTTCTATGTTTATGTGAACATTCTCTTCCTAACAGTTCGTGTGTGCTCTGATCAAATGGGATAATGGGTTTCTGAAGTGACAACAACCACAGGTAGGCACTGATTTTCCCTCCAAACACAGGGAAAAAGGTCTCCCTCAAATCTCTGAACATGTGTCCAAGCACTTCCAGTGCAAAAGCAGTTGCTTTATCCTGTAACAATACAAGAAAACGTGTCTTGAGTCCTGAGCAGGGGCCAAGTTACTCTGGGACACTTTTCACCACCCTTTCAGTGACGTGGGATCAGGAGAGAGAAATACCTAAATCATGATCTTATGGTTATAAGGCAGTGCTGTGAGAAAGAGATGTGAGTTTATGAATGTTCCCTTGAAGGAGTCTCTCAACAAGTCTGGATTTCTTTGAAATCCAATATTAACTGAAATTGCTTGAGTCCATGATGTTTGATTGCAGAGAATTTTTTAAAATGATCTGGTTTTAATGTACATTATCAATCTTTATATTGACATTGTTTCTTTTCTTAGCCTGGAGTAATTTTGCTAACCTAGATGTATTACTCTATGTAATGTGGATACACAGAGAGAGGGTGTGTATATGTGTTTATATGTACATCACAGAGAAGGAGAGGGGTGATTTTGCTAATTCTGAACTCTAACCCCCATAAATATTTGTACTTAGGACATTATTTCTTGTTTCTCGTAAGCTGAGGTCACTACTGCATCTCTTAGACCGGCAACAGCTGCCAGTACTTCTAGACAGTTCAGATCTTTTTCCAAGTGCAATCATTCTGGACCATAGAAAATTTGATTTACTTCCAATTTAGGCCTCACTGGATTGTTCGTTCTCTTATCTTCAGCCGTGCTGGGCTGTTGTGTTTCCAGCATTTGTAAAGACAACCCAAAACAAAGGTTTGGCCATCTGTGGCATTCTCAGATTAAGGATATGTTGAGAAAATTTTATTTAGAAAGACATAAACAAGTGTCCACTGGTGCTTTAGAGGAATAAATACTCCCCTGAACTGGAGTGGAGACTGTAAGAGATTGGCAGTAGGGAGGAGATTTTTTTCTATTGTTGATGTGACATCTTTCTACTGTTTGCACCAGAAAAAGAAAGAAAGACAAAGAGGGAAGAGATAAGCTTTTGTTTAAAAGAAATACCGATGCAGAGTCTTAAAGTTCTCAGAAAGGTAAATGAAAATCTGAACTTCTGATACAGGTTTTTTTAAAGAGTGACCATGCAAGTAGACTTTCTCAGGTACTTAATATCCACGCATACTTTGAGCAGAGAAACTTTGCATCATAACCTGCACTTACAAAAGTAGGTGGGCAAGAACTAAAGCTGCTTTCTACAGTAATTAATATTTAGAAAGAAAATTCAGTTATAGCCTGATTTGTGGCTGTTTGCCTCCATCAGACAAGGCAGATGCAGCATTTGTTTAAGCTCCTGGGCAAACATGTGAATATTGATCCTGAATATAAATATCAGCTCTTGATGGTGATAGAACTAGAAGATCCGAGGAAAAAAATTGCTACTGAATTTTTAAACTCATGCTCAGGCTTTGAAGGAAGGAAATCTTCCTTCCAAATTTAAAGTCAAGGGGTAAATGTACTTCAAGTTTTTGACATTTCCTGTGACAAGTGAGTATGTGAGAATTTGTGGGAGACCTTTGGTGTTGATATGTACTGGAGAAGGGAGATGGATGACTTTTTCCACTGTTAGCTGAGCACCAGACAACACAGGAACAGCTTCAGAAGGGACACAGCTTCTCCATCTCTTTCTGGCTAATTGCTACTTGGGTATGCACCAAAGAGATGGACTGGGAAGCCAAGAGCCCTGGGGAGTGGAGGCCTGGGCTGATGTTCCATTTCCAGCAGCTGGAAGTGGTGCAAACCATCCACTGATGTGTCCTCATGATGGGCCTGAGTGCTCCTGGTGTCTTTACTTTCCTGTAGTTCTAATTGCTCTTCAAAAGTGAGGGGCTTCTTGTTTGTTTGTTTGAGTTTAATTCTGTAGTAAATCAGGCCTTCTGCAGATTAATTTGGGGTGCTTTTCAAACACTGTTTTCATTATTCCTGTGTGAGCAAACTGGAGATGTCATCCTGGTAAGCTGCCAAGGACATATGGCTGAAACCCCTCTAAAAGAAGCTTCTGTGAAAGGGGATTGACACTTTCTGGGCTTGTCATATGGCAGGATTTGTAGTAGTAACTGCTGGAAAGCTGGGAAAGTTCTTGCCCCTTGGATTAAAAATCAAAAACTGATGGGTGGACCTGATGGAGTTTCTTACTCTTTATTTAAAATATCTCAAAAATTGCTCTTGGATTTTTCAGGGTTTTCCTGTAACCACATTAACAATATAATTTAGGTTTGAATTGTGTTTACTTTGGGTTTTTTTCCCCAGATGTTCCTACTGAGAGTCTCTAGAAATGTAAGCATTTTCTATGGCATAAGTGTGATGACTGGATGTGCAGATGCGTGCCTTGTGTTCAGTATGACCCCTATGTGTGACAGCAACACTGAATAAAACAGCTTTTTCTCTCTAAGAGGTAAGACATTCCTGTGAGGAGCAGGGAATTGGACTCAGATGATCCTTATGGGTCCCTTCCAATTTGAGATGTTCTCTGATTCTATTAAAATTGTAGCTGGTTACAAAACAGTGCAGGACAAACAGAATGGCAGCAGTTCAGATAAATGGAACAGGTTCTAGAATAGGTCTCTAAGAGTCATTTTTGATGTAGGAGGAAGGTAGGGTTTCAGGCACTGTAACATGGAGTGTCTTACACAGGCCAAGAGAAGGCTTGGGAAGGGGGTTGGATAATTGATGGCCTGGGTGGAGGGGAAGCAGCTGTATGGGTGTAATTGTGTGGAAGATCTGAGTTGAGGAGGGGTGGTGGAAGAAGCCACAAGAAAGGAAAACGCTACTGCCAGAATCGCTTTAGTCCATGTTGAAGAGCAATATTAATGACCATATTAAGGGGTTGGACTGCAGAAGAAAGTACAGTGGAGAAAATAAAACCAGGCGTGTTTTCCATTTGAAGAAGAGAAAGGAAAATATATTAAAAAATATAGAAAATTGGCAGATCTTGAGGTGAGAGTAGATTGCTTAGGGAATAGGACTTTGAGTTTAGCTCTGTTATCTTTTATGTGTAGGCTCCACATACACAGTTCCCAGCGACAAGCTTCTAGAGAGTTCTCAAGCCTCCCAATTTTATTGGTAAACCAGACTTTACTGTTTTTTAAAAGGATATTTGACAAGGAATTTGAGCTGGTTGCCTTCCCCAGCCTGCCACCACTTGGTTCAGCCCTCTCACGGAGGTGAGGGCTCTGCAGACTCTGAGAAATATCAGCCCCTGCCCCGTAAAGTGTGGTGTTTACTCTGGAGCTCGGGGACAGGGGATCCACTGAGAGCTGCGAACGGCTGCTGTGTGTGCAGGGAATGTAGAGTTACAGGAATGGCTGAGTGGAACCATGGATATTTAGTCTTTAGAAAAGCTTTTTGGGTTTTAAGCATTTTGAGATTGTCTTTTTAATTTTTTAAAAGAACTTCTTAAACGTGACATTTTCACCCCTCCCTTCACCTATTTGAATTCAGCTTCAACTTCCCTTCACCTGCCTTCCAAGAAAGACACGAGGCCTTTGGAAGGCTCCATAGTGCAAGGACACAAAATGCCCTGAAGGCAGCTTGTGTTGCAGAGGAGGAGCAAGAGGAAATGAGGAGGGTCTTTGCTGTTGGCTGTGACTGTCCAGAGCCCTCAGGTACACTGAGAACGTGGGATTTCCATGAGAAATAGCAGAGAGTGTTTGATGTGGATGGATGGATGGATGG